>JAMZAV010009748.1:0-23454 GCA_024449915.1 Sweltsa coloradensis
TTTTTTCATTTTGACAGTTTTTTATATTGTGAGTTTGTATTTTGTCAGATATTTATTTTCATATTTTGACAGTTTATTTTGTTAATTTGCTAGTTTTCGTCAGTTTGATATTGTAATATTGTCAGTTTGTCAATAACATTTTGTCAGTTTGCTTGATTTAGTCATTTTCGAATTGTAAGTTTTACATTTTCACAGTTTCATTTTGTCAATTTGCTAGTTTTCGTCTGTTGAATTTTGTAAGAATGTCAGATTATCAATTGCATTTTGTAAGGTTGTTAGTTTTAGTCTTTTTCATGTTGTAAGTTTGTCATTTTGTCAGTTTTACAATTTCACAATCTGACAGTTTCATTTTGTTAATTTGCTAGTTTCGTCAGTTTGATATTGTCCCAAAAGTCCGATTGGGCAATTGCTTTTGTCAGGTTGTTAGTTTTAGTCATTTTCATATTGTAAGTTTTTCATTTTCACAGTTTCATTTTGTCAATTTGCTAGTTTTCGTCAGTTTGATTTTGTAAGAATGTCAGATTGTCAATTGCATTTTGTCAGGTTGTTAATTTTAGTCATTTTCGTATTGTAAGTTTGTCATTTTGTCAGATTTTTTTTATTTTCACTGTTTGACAGTTTATTTTGTTAGTTTGCTAGTTTTCGTCAGTTTGATATTGTAATATTGTCTGTATGTCATTAAACATTTTGTCGTTTGCTTGTTTAAGACATTTTAAAATTGTCAATTTTCATTTTTACAGTTTCATTTTGTCAATTGCTAAATTTCTCGTCAGTTTGGTTTTTTTTAAGAATGGCAGATTGTCAATTGCATTTTGTCAGGTTGTTAGCTTTTAGTAATTTTCTTATTGTAAGTTTGTCATTTTGTCCGATTTTTCATTTTTCAACAAGTTTTGACAGTAATTCATTTTGTCAATTTTGCTAGTTTTTCGTTCAGTTTTGATTTTGTTAACTGTCAGATTTCAATTGCTTTTGTCAGCTTGTTAGTTTTAGTCATTTTCCAAATTATTGGAAGTTTGACATTTTGTCATATTTTTCATTTTTAAACAGTTTCACATTGTGTTAATTTGCTAGTTTTTTGTCAGTTTTGATATTGAAAAATTGTTAGTTTGTCATAACATTTGTCCGTTTGCTTATTTTTAGAGTAGTCATTTGCAAAATTGTAAAGTTTTTTCATTTTCCAACAATTTCATTTTGTCAATTTGCTAGTTTTTCTTCATTTTTGATATTGTAAAGAATGTCAGATTGTCCAATCGCATTGTCAGGTTGTTTGTTTTAGTCATTAAACAATATTGTAAGTTTGTAATTTTGTCACTGTTTGGTCATTTTTTCACAGTTTGACAGTTTTCATTTTGTTAATATGCTAGTTTTTCGTCAGTTGATATTGTAATATTGTCAGTTTGTCAATAACATTTTGTGCAGTTTGCTGTTTTAGTCATTTCATATTGTAGTTTTTCATTTTCACAGTTTCATTTTGTCAATTTTGCTATTCTTCGCAGTTTGATTATTGTAGAATGTCAATTGGTATTTTTGTCAGGTTGTTAGTTTTAGTCATTTTCATTTGTAATTTTTGAGATTTTGTCAATTTTATCATTTTTCACAGTTTGAAACAGTTTTCATTTTGTTTAATTCTAGGTTTTCTCCGTCCGTTTGATATTGTAAATTGTCATTTTGTCCAATAACATTTGTGTCATTTGCTTGTGGTTTTAGTCATTTTTACACTTATGTTTTTTCATTTTCAACAGTTTCATTTTGTCAATTTGCTTAGTTTTTTCCCGTCAGTTTGATATTGTAAGAATGTCAGATTGCCAATTCATTTGTCAGAGATGTTAGTTTTAGAGTCATTTTCATATGTGTAAGTTTGTCATTTCTGTCAGTTTTTGATTTTCACAGTTTGAACAGTTTACATTTTGTTAATTTGCTAGTTTTTCGTCAGTTGATATGTATATTGACAGTTTTGTCAATAACATTTTGTAAGTTTGCTTGTTTAAGAGTCATTTTTCAAATTGTCAGTTTTTCATTTTCACAGTTTTTATTTTTGTCATTTTGCTAGTTGTCGTTAGTTTGATATTGTAAGAATGTCAGATTGTACAATTGCATTTTTGTCAGGTTTCAGTTTTAGTTCATTTTCATATTTTAAGGTATCGTACATTCTGTCATTTTTTAATTGTTCCAGTTTGGACAGTTTTCATTTTGTTTTAATTTGCTTGTTTTTCGTCAGTTTTGATATTGTAATAATTGTCAGTTTGTCAATAACCATTTGTGTCAGTTTGCTTGTTTTAGGGTCATTTTCAAATTGTACGTTTTTTTCATTTTTATACAGTTTCATCATTTTGTCAATTAGCTTTTTGTCCGTTTGATATTGTAAGAATGATCCATTTTGTCAATTGCCTATTGTCAGTTGGTTAGTTTTAGAGTCATTTTTCATATTGTAAGTTTGTCATGTTTGTCGATTTTTCATTTTCACAGTATGACAGTTTCCATTTTGTTAAGTTGCTAGTTTTCGTCAGTTTGATATTGTAATATGTCAGTTTGTCAATAACATTTTTTGTCAGTTTGCTTGATTTAGGGTCATTTCGAATTGTAAATTTTTTAATTTTTCACAGTTTCATTTTGTCATTTGCTTGTTTTCGTCAGTTTGTTTTTGTAAGAATATCAATAGGTTTAATTTCATTTTGTTCAATTGTTAGTTTTAGTAATTTTCATATTGGAAAGTTTGTCATTTTGTCAGGATTTTCATGTTTTCCACAGTTTTGACAGTTGAATTTTGTCAGTTTGCTAGTTTTCGGCCAGTTTTGATTTTTGTAAGAATGTCAGATTGTCAAAATGCATTTTGTCAGGTTGTTAGTTTTTAGTCATTTGAAATTGTAAGTTTGTCCTTTTATCAGATTTTCATTTTCACAATTTGACAAGTTTCATTTGTTAAATTTTTTTTTTTGCTAGTTTTCGTTCGTCATTTTTCTGTATGTATATTGTCCACTTTTGGTCCAAACCATTTTGTCAGTTTGCTTGTTTTAGGGGTCATTTTTCAAATGTTGTACGTTTTTCATTTACAAACCGTTCTTTTGTCAATTTGCTAGTTTTCTCAGTTTGATATTGTAAAGAATGTCAGATTGTCAATTGCATTTTGTCAGGTTGTTAGTTTTAGTCAGGTTTTCATATTTTTATGTTTTGTCCATTTTTGTCATATTTTTCATTTTCACAGTTTGACAGTTCATTTTTGTCAATTTGCTAGTTTTCGTCAGTTGGATTTGGTAAGAAGGGCAGATTGTCAATTGCATTTTGTCTGTTGTAAGTTTTAGGTCATTTTTCTATTGTAGTTTGTCCTTTTGTCAGATTTTCTTTCACAGTTTGACAGTTTCATTTTGTGTAATTTGCTAGTTTCGTCGTTTGATATTGTAATATTGTCTGTTTGTCAATAACATTTTTGTCAGTTTGCTTGTTTTGTCATTTTCAAATTGTCAGTTTTTTCATTTTTCACAGTTTTCATTTTTCATTTGTCTAGTTATCGTCAGTTTGATTTTGTAAGAATGTCATATTGTCAATTGCATTTTTGTCCAGGTTGTTATTTTCAGTCATTACATTTGTATGTTTGTCATTTTTGTGCAGATTTTCATTTTCACGTTTTGACGGTTTCATTTTGGTCAATTTGTAAGTCATCGTCATTTTTTATTTTGTGAATGTCAGATTGTCAATTGCATTTTGTCCAGGTTGTTAATTTTAGTCATTTTCTCTTATTGTTAATATTTGTCATTTTGTCAGATTTTTTTATTTTCACAGTTTGACAGTTTCATATTGTTAAGTTGCTAGTTTTCGTCAGTTTGATATTGTAATATTGTCTGTATGTCAATAACATTTTGTCAGTTTTTGCTTGTATTAGTCATTTTCAAATAGGGTTGTGTTGTTTCATGGTTTTTTCATTTTCACAGTTTCATTTTGTCAGATTTGCTAGTTTTTGTCAGTTTGATTTTGTACGAATTGTCAGATTTCAAGTGCAATTTTGTCAGTTGTTAGTTTAGTCATTTTTCATATTGTTAAGTTTTTGTCATTTTTGTCAGATTTTCATTTTCAACATTTTGACATTTTCATTTTGTTCCAATTTGCTAGTTTTCGCAGTTTGATTATGTAAGAATGTCAGATTGTCGAATTGGCATATTGTCAGTTGTTAGTTTTTAGTATTTTCATATTGTAATTTTGTCATTTTTGTCCAGATTTTTCATTTTCACAGTTTGACAGTTTCTCAATTTTGTTAATTTGCTAGTTTTTGGTCAGTTTGATATTGTAATTTGTCACTTGTCAATACTATTTTTTGTCAGTTTGCTTGTTTTAGTCATTTTCAAATTGGTAACGTTTTTCATTTACCAGCAGTTCTTTTTTGTCATTTGCTAGTTTTCGCATGTGATATTGGTAATAATGATCAGATTGTCAATTGCATTTTGTCAGTTTGCTTGTTTTAAGAGTCATTTTTCAAATTGTTCAGTTTTTCATTTTCACAGTTTCATTTTGTCAATTTGCTAAGAAAAAAAGTTTTCGTCAGTTTGGATTTTGTAAGAATGTCAGATTTTCAATTGCATTTTGTCAGGTTTGGTTATTTTTAGTCATTTACATATTGTTAGTTCGCATTTTGTGTAATTTTTTCATTTTCACAGTTTGACAGTTTCTTTTGTCAATTTGCTGTTTTATCGTCAGTTTGATTTTTGTAAGAATTCAGATTGTCATTTGCATTTTTGGTCAGGTTGTAAGTTTTAGTCATTTTCATATTGTAAGTTTGTCCCTTTTGTCAGATTTTCATTTTCAACAGTTTTTTGACCGTTCATTTTTGTTAATTTGCTTAAGTTTTCGTCAGTTTGATATTGTTAATATTTCTTTTTGTCAATACATTTTGTCATTTTGCTTGTTTTAGTCCATTTTCAAATTTGTCAGTTTTTCAATTTTCACAGTTTCATTTTGTCAATTTGCTAGTTTTCGTCAGTTTGATTTTGTAAGATGTCAGATTGTCAATTGCATTTTTGTCAGGTTGTTAGTTTTCAGTCATTTACATATTGTATGGTGTTGTATTTGTCAGATTTTCATTTTCTCGAACGTTGGGGGTGTGACGGTTTTCATTTTGTCAATTTTTTTTGGCAAGTAATCGTCATTTTTATTTTGTAAGAATGTCAGATTGTCAATTGCATTTTGTCAGGTTGTTTAATTTTAGTCATTTTTCGTATTGTAAGTTTGTCATTTGTCAGATTTTTTTTATTTTCACAGTTTGACAGTTTCCATTTTGTTAGTTTTTGGCTAGTTTTCGTCAGTTTTGATATTGTAATATTGTTCTGTATGTCAATAACATTTTGTCAGTTTGCCTTGTTTTAGTCATTTTCAAATTGTACGTGTTTCATTTACACAGTTTCATTTTGGTCAATTTTGACTAGTTTCGTCAGGTTTGTGATATTGTAAAGAATGTCAGATTGTGTGCAATTGCATTTTGTCTGGGGAGGGTTTGTTAGTGTTTAGATGTCACATTGTTCTCATGTTTGTATTTTTTCATTTTGTCAAAATTTTTTCATTTGGTGGGCATCGGGGTTTGTAGCAGTGGTTCATTTGTCAATTTGCTGGAGTTATCGTCAGTTTTGATTTTGTAAAATGTCAGATTGTCGAATTGAATTTTTGTCAGGTTGTTAGTTTAGTCATTTTCATATTTGTGAGTTTGTCATTTGTCAGTATATTTTATTTTCCTATTTTGACAGTTTTTATTTTGTTTAATTTGCTAGTTTTCGTCAGTTTGATATTGTAATATTGTCAGTTTGTCAATAACATTTTGTCCAGTTTTCCTTGGATTTAGTCATTTTCGAATTGTAAGTTTTACATTTTACAGTTCATTTTGTCAATTTGCTAGTTTTTCGTCTGTTTAATTTTGTAAGAATGTCCAGATTATCAAGTGCATTTTGGTAAGGTTGTTTATGTTTTAGGGTCTTTTTCATATTGTAGTTTGTCATTTTTGTCAGTTTACTTTTCCCACAATCTGACAGTTTCATTTTTGTTAATGTTTGCTAGTTTTCGTCAGTTTGATATTGTCCCGAATGTCCGATTGCAATTGCATTTTGTCAGGTTGTTATTTTTAGTCATTTTCCATATTGTAAGTTTGTCATTTTGGTCACTTTTTCATTTTCACCTGTTTGACAGATTCATTTTGTTATTTGCTAGTTTTCGTTAGTTTGATATTGTAATATTGTCAGTTTGTCAATAATATTTTGTCAGTTTAATTTGTTAAAGTCATTTTTCCAAAATATGTAAGTTTGTTCATTTTCCAACAGTTTCATTTTGTCAATTTGCTAATTTTCGTCAGTTTTGATTTTTGTAAGAATGTCAGAGTGTCAATTGCATTTTTGTCAGGTTGTTATTTTAGAAGTCATTTTCTATTGTTAAGTTTGTCATTTTGTTCCAGACTTTTTTTTTATTTTCACTGTTTGACAGTTTCATTTTGTTAGTTTGCTAGTTTTTTCCGTCAGTTTGATATTGGTAATATTGTCTGTATGTCAATAAACATTTTGTCATTTGCTTGTATTAGTCATTTTTTCATATTGTGATTTGTCATTTGTGTCAGATTCATTTTCCAGCTTTGACATTTTAATTTGTTTATTGCTATTTTTCGTCAGTCTGATATTGCAATATTTTCTGTTTTGTCATTAACATTTTGTCAGTTTGCTTGTTTAAGACATTGTTAAAATTGTGCAGATTTTTTCATTTTTACAGTATTCATTTTGTCAAATTGCTGTTTCTCGTCAGTTTGGTTTTTTGTAAGAATGTCGATTGTCAATGCATTTTGTCAGGTTGTTTAGCTTTAGTGTCATTTTCTTATTGTAAGGTTTGTCATTTTGTCTGGATTTTCATTTTCCACAGTTGGACAGTTCATTTGTCAATTTGCTAGTTTTTTTTTTTCGTCAGTTTGACTTTTTGTTAAATGTCCAATTGTCAATTGCATTTTGTCAGGTTGTTAGTTTTACGCATTTTCATATTGGAAGTTTTTGTCAATTGTCAGATTTTCATTTTTACAGTTTCCATTTTGTTTAATTTGCTAGTTTTTGTCAGTTGTTTGATATTGAAATATTGTTATTTGTCAATAACATTTTGTCAGTTTTGCTATTTTTTAGGTCATTTTGCAAATTGTAAGTTTTTTCATTTTCACAATTTCATTTTTGTCAATTTGCTAGTTTTCCTTCAGTTTATTGATATTGTAAGAATTGTCAGTTGGCAATCGCATTTTGTTAGGGGTTTTTGTTTAGTTTTAGTCATTAACCATCTTGTAAGTTTTTAATTTTGTCAGTTTGTCCATTTTCACATTTGAGTTTTTATTTGTCAATTTGCAAGTTTTCTCGGCAGTTTTGATTTTTGTAAGAATGTTCAGATTGTCAAAATTGCTTTTGTCAGGTGTGTTAGTTTTAGTCAATTTCAAATTGTAGTTTGTCATTTTTATCAGATTTTTCCAGTTTCCAACAGTTTGACAGTTTCATTTTGTTAATTTGCTAGTTTTTCGCAGTTTGATATTGTAATATTGTCAGTTTGTCAATAACATTTTGGTCAGTTTGCTAGTTTTAGGGGGTCATTTTCATATGTAAGTTTTTTCATTTTCACAGTTTTTATTTTGTCAATTTGCTATTCTTCGTCAGTTTGATATTGTAAGAATGTCAATTGTATTTTGTCAGGTTGTTAGTTTTAGTCATTTTCATATTGTAAGTTTGAGATTTTGTCAATTTTATTCATTTTCACAGTTTGAGACAGTTTCATTTTGTTAATTTGCTAGGTTTCGTCAGTTTGATATTGGTAAAATTGTCATTTTGGTACATAACATTTTTGTCAGTTTGCTCGTTTTAGGTCATTTAAAACTTATGTTTTTCATTTTTCACAGTTTCATTTTGTCATTTTGCTAGTTTTCGCCAGTTTTGATATTGTAAGAATGTCAGATTGCCCAATTGCATTTTGTCAGGATGTTAGTTTTAGGTGAGGGTCATTTTCATTTGTAAGGTTGTCATTTCTGTCCAGTTTTTGATTGTTCACCAGTTTTTGACAGTTTTCATTTTGTTTAATTTGCTAGGTTTTCGTCAGTTTGATAGTGTCATATTGACAGTTGTCAATACCATTTTGTAAGTTTGCTTGTATTAAGTCATTTTTCAAAATTGTCAGTTTTTCATTTTTCACAGTTTTTATTTTGTCAATTTGCTAGTTGTCGTTAGTTTGATATTGTAAAGAATGTCAGATTGTCAATTGCATTTTGTCAGGGTTGTAAAGGTTTAGTCATTTTCATATATAAGGTTGTCATTCTGTCAGTTTTTATTTTCACATTTGTGACAGTTTCATTTTGTTTAATTTGCTTGTTTTCGTCAGTTTGATATTGTAATATTGTCAGTTTGGTCAATAACATTTTGTCAGTTTTGCTTGTTTTTTAGAGGGTCATTTTCAATTGTACTTTTCATTTTCACAGTTTTCATTTTGTCAATTAAGCTAGTTTTGTCAGTTTGATATTGTAAGAATGTCAGATTGTCAATTGCTTATTGGTCAGGTGGTTAGTTTTAAGAGTCATTTTCATATTGTAAGTTTGTCATTTTGTTCAGATTTTCATTTTCACAGTATGACAGTTTTCATTTTGTTAATTGCTAGTTTCCGTCAGTTTTTGATATTGTAATTTGTCATTTTGGTCAATAACATTTTTGTCAGTTTGCTTGATTAGGTCCATTTTCGATGGGAGATTTTTTAAATTTTCACTGAACATTTTCATTTTTGTCAATTTTTGCTTGTTTTGCGTCAGTTTGATTTTGTAAGAATAATCCAGATGGTTCTGCATTTGTTCAGGTTGTTAGTTTTAGTCATTTTCATATTGGTAAGTTTGTCCATTCTTGTCAATTTTCATTTTCACAGTTTGACAGTTTAATTTGTCAATTTTGCTAGTTGCGCCGTTTGATTTTGTAAGAATGTCAGATTGTCAAAGCCATTTTTGTCCAGGTTGTTAGTTTTAGTCATTTTGAAATGTAAGTTTGTCATTTTATCAATTTTCATTTTCACAGTTTTCAGTTTCATTTTGTTATTTGGCTATTTTCGTCAGTTTGATCTTGTAATATTGTCACTTGTCAATAACATTTTGTCAGGTTGTTAGTTTTTTAGTCATTTTCATATATTTTATGTTTGTCATTTTGTCAGATTTTTCAATTTTCACAGTTTTACAGTTTTTTCATTTTGTCAATTTGCTAGTTTTCGTCAGTTTTGAATTTTGTAAGAATGGTCAATTGTCAAATGCATTTTGTCAGGTTTGTTAGTTTTAGTCAATTTCAAATTGTAAGCGTTTTGTCATTTTAATCAGATTTTCATTTTCACAGTTTTGACAGTTTCAATTTTGTTTAATTTTGCTAGTTTTCGTCAGTTTGATATTGTAATTTGTTCAGTTTGATCAATAAAATTTTTGTCCGTTTGCTAGATTTTAGTCATTTTTTTCGAATCGTAAGTTTTTAATTTTCACAGTTTCATTTGTCAATGTTGCTAGTTTTCCGGTCATATTTGATCTTTGTAAAGAATGTCAGCTTAATCATTTGGCATTTTGTTAAGGTTGTATAGTTTTAAGGGTCTTTTTCATATTGTAAGTTGTTCATTTTGTCCAGTTTTTACATTTTCACAATCTGACAGGTTTAATTTTGTTAATTATGCTAGTTTTCGTCACTTTGATTTGTCAGAATGTCCGAATGTCATTTGCATTTTGTCAGGTTGTTAGTTTTAGTCATTTTCAGATTGTAAGTGTGTACATTTTGACAGTTTTTCATTTTCACTGTTTGACAGTTTCATTTGTCAATTTGCTATTTTCCCGTCAGTTTGATTTTGTAAGAATGTCATATCGTCAGTTGACATTTTGTCAGGTTGTTAGTTTAAGTCATTTTCATATTGTGAGTTTGTCATTGTTGTCCAGATTTTCATGTTTTACAGTTTGAACTAGTTTATGTGTTAATTTGCTAGGTTTTTTGTTTTTTTGTTTTTTTCGTCAGTCTGGTATTGTAATATTGCTGTTTTGGCATTAACATTTTGTCAGTTTGCTTGTTTAAGAGTCATTTTTAAAATTGTCAGTTTTTCATTGTTCCAGAGTTTCATTTTGTCAATTTCTAGTTTTCGTCAGTTTTTGGTTTTTGTAAAAATGTCAGTTGTCAATTGAATTTTGTCAGTTGTTAGGTTTAGTCATTTTTCTTATTGTAATTTGTCATTTTGTCAGATTTTTTTCATTTCACAGTTTTTGACAGTTTCATTTTGTCCATTTGCTAGTTTTCGTCAGTTTGATTTTGTTAATGTCCAGATTGTCCAATTGCATTTTTGTCAGGTTTGTTAGTTTTTAGTCATTTTCATAATGGAAGTTTGTTCAATTTGGCAGATTTTTCATTTTAAGCAGTTTCATTTTGTTAATTTGCTAGTTTTGTGTGAGTTTGATATTGAATTATTGTAGTTTGTCAATACATTTTTTCAGTTTGCTTTTACTTAGTCATTTTCAAATTGTAAGTTTTTCATTTTCACATTTCATTTTTGTTTAATTTGTGCTTAGTTTTTTCTTTCAGTTTGATATTGTAAGAATGTCAGATTGTCCCAATCTCATTTTTGTCAGGTTTGTTAGTTTTTGTCATTAACATATGTAAGTTTGTAATTTTGTCAGTTTGTCATTTTCACATTTTGAGTTTTATTTTGTCAATTTTGCAAGTTTTCGTCAGTTTGATTTTGTAAGAATGTCAGATTGTCAAATGCATTTTGTCAGGTTGTTAGTTTTAGTCAATTTCAAATTGTAAGTTTGTCATTTTATCAGATTTTCCTTTTCCACGTTTGACAGTTTTCATTTTGTTAATTTGCTAGTTTTTGGTCATTTTGATATTGTAATGTTTGTCAGTTTTGTCAATAACATTATTTGTCAGTTTGCTTGTTTTAGTCATTTTCCAAATTGTAATTTTCATTTTTACAGTTTTCATTTTGTCAATTTTTGCTTGTTGTTGCGTCCAGTTTGATGTATTGTAGAATGTCAGATTGTCAATTGCATTTTCTAAGGTGGTTCGTTTTTTAGAGTCATTTTCATTTGTAAGTTTGTCATTTTGTAAGATTTCATTTTCACAGTTTGAACAGTTTTTCATTTTCTTATAATGCTAGGTTTTTGTCAGTTTGATATTGTAATCTTGTCAGTTTGTCAATAGCATTTTTGTTCAGTTTGCTAGTTTTAGTCATTTCATATTGTAAGTTTTTCATTTTCACAGTTTCATTTTGTCAATTTGCTATTCTTCGTCAGTTTGATATTGTAAGAATGTCAATTGTATTTTGTCAGGTTGTTAGTTTTAGTCATTTTCATATTAGTTCGAGTATTTCATTTTCAGCAGTTTCATTTGTCAATTTGCTAGTTTTGTCAGTTTTATTTTGTCAAGAAATGCAGATTGGTCCAGTTGCATTTGTCAGGTTGTTAGTTTAGATGTTTTACAACCGAAAGATTTTGAGTGTCTTTAGTCAATTTTCTATATTGTAAGTTTTTGCATTTTGTCAAGATTTTCATTTCACAGTTGGACATTGTTTCATTTGCAATTTGCTAGTTTTTCGTCAGTTTGAGTAGGTAAGAATGTCAGATTGTCACATTGCATATTGTCAGGTTGTTACTCTTAGTCCATTTTCATATTGTAAGTTTGTCATTCTGTCAGATTTTCATTTTCAACAGTTTGACAGAAAACCCTAAAAAAACACCAAAACCCCCACCCCCCAACCCCCCCAACTTTCATTTTGATACTTTGCTTGTTTTCGTCAGTTTGAGTATTGTAATATTGTCATTATTGTTCAATAACATTCTGTCAGTTGCTTGTTTAGTCATTTTCAAATTGTACGTTTTTTTCATTTACAACAGTTTCATTTTGTCAATTTGACAGTTTTCGTCAGTTTCGATATTGTAAAGGGTCTGACAACAATATGTACAGTATTGTCAATTGCATTTTGTCAGGTTGTTAGTTTTATGCATTTGTCATATTGATGTTTGTCATTTTGTCAAATTTTTAATTTTCCACAGTTTGACAGTTTCATTTGTTAATTTGATAGTTTTCGTCGTTTGATATTCTTAATATTGTTAGTTTGTCAATAATATTTTGTCAGGTTTGCGTGTTTTAGTCATTTTCCCAAATTGTCAGTTTTCATTTTCAAGTTTCATTTTGTCAATTTGCTAGTTTTCGTCAGTTAAATTTTGGTAAGAATGTCAGATTTCAATTGCTTTTCGTCAGGTTGATTTCCCCCCCCCAAGTTTTGTTTGCTATAGTCCCATTTACCGCCACCCACACCAACACCCCCACACATTTGCCCTCCCATTTACAATTGTTCAGTTTGCAATTTTTTGTCAGGGGCTCGACCAGTTTTTTTTTATTTTAACAGTTTGACAGTTTCATTTTGTCAATTTGCTAGGTATCGTCAGTTTTGATTTTGTAAGAAGTCAGATTCGATTGAATTGTGTCATTGTTGTTAGTTTAGTCATTTTTAAGTGTGAGTTTGTCATTTGTCTGAATTTTATTTTCACATTTTGACAGTTCCATTTTGTTTTAGTTTGCTATTTTTAAAAACCCCAATAAGGTGTTACGGTGTAAGCTTTTTCGTCAGTTTGATATTTGCTAATATTGTCAGACAATTGTCAATAACATTTTGTCAGTTTTAGCTTTTGGACTTTGATTTTAGTCATTTCGAATTGTAATTTTTTAATTTTTCACAGTTTCATTTTGTCCAAATTTTCTGTTGTTCCGTCAGTTGATTTTGTAAGAAATATCAGTGGTCAATGCATTTGTGTCAGGTTGTAGTTTTAGTCATTCCTTCATATTTAAGTTTGTCATTTTGTAAGCTTTTCATTTCACTGTTGACAGTTTTCATTTTGTTAATTTGTGCTAGTTTTTCGGTAGTTTGAATATGTAATATTGTCTGTATGTCAATGAAAATTTTGTAAGTTGTTGTAATATCATTTCAAATTATCAGTTTTTCATTTTCACAGTTTAATCCTTTTTTGTTTTTTTTTTTCAAATTTGCAAGTTTTCGCAGTTTGATTATGTAACGAATGTCAGATTGTCAATTGAATTTTTGTCAGGTTGTTAGTTTGTCATTTTCATATTGTATGTTTATCATTTTGTCAGATTGTTCATTTTCACAGTTTTTTCGTCAATTTGCTAGTTTTCTGTCAGTTTGATTTGTAAGAATGTCAGATTGTCAATTGCATATGTCAGGTTGTAAGTTTTAGTCATATCTCATATGTAAAGTTTGTCATTTTGCTGCAGATTCATTTTCACAGTTTGACAGTTTCATATTGTTAATTTGCTAGTTGTCTGTCAGTTTGAGATTGTAATATTTCAGTTTGTCAATAAAACATTTTGTCAGTGCTGCTTGTTTTAGTTGTTTTCAAATTGTCAGTTTCATTTTCATACAGTGTCATCTTTGTAATTGCTAGTTTTCGTCAGTTTGATTTTGTAAGAATTTCAGATTTTCAATTGCATTTTGTCACGGTTGTTAAGGTTTTAGTCATTTATCATATTGTAAAGTTTGCATATTTGTACAGTTTTTCATTTTCACAGTTTGACCAGTTTCATTTTGTCAATTTGCCTAGTTATCGTCAGTTTGATTTTGTCAAAGGAATGTCAGATTGTCGATTTTGAATTTTGTCAGGTTGTTGTTTAGTCATTTTATATCGTAAGTTTGTCATTTTGTCAGATTTTTATTTTCAATTTTGACAGTTTCATTTGTTAATTTGCTAGTTTTCGTCAGGTCAATATTGTAATATTGTCAGTTGTCAATAACATTTTGTCAGTTTGCTGATTAGCCATTTCAAAATTGTCGTAAGTCCTTTCTAATTTTCACAGTTTCATTTCTGTTCAATTTGCGATTCTTCGTCAGTTTGATATTGTAGAGTCAATTGTATTTGTCAGTTGTTAGTTGTAGTCATTTTTCATATTGTAAGTTTGAGATTTTGTCAATTTATCAATTTTCACAGTTTGACAGTTTCATTTGGTTAATATGCTAGGATTCGTCAGTTTGATATTGTTAATATTGTCAGTTCTGTCAACCCCATAAACATTTTGTAGTTTGCTAGTTTAGTTCATTTCATCTGTAAAAGTTTTTCATTTTCACAGTTGTATTTTGCCATTTGCTATTCTTAGTCAGTTGATATTAGAGAATGTCAAATTGTATTTTGTCAGGTTGTTTAGTTTAGTCATTTTCAATTGTTAAGTTTGAGATTCCTGCAATTTTATCAATTTTCACAGTTTGACAGTTTCATTTTGTTAAGTTCTAGGTTTTGTCAGTTTGATATTGTAAAATTGTCATATGTCAATAAAAATTGTGTCAGTTTGCTGTTTTAGTCATTTTCAACTTTAGGTTTTTATTTTCACAGTTTCATTTTGTCAATTTCTAGTTTCGTCAGTTTTGATATTGTAAGAATGTTCAGATTGCAGTTGAATTTTTGTCAGGTGTAGTTTTAGTCATTTCATATTGTAGGTTTTTCATTCTGTCAGTTTTGATTTTCACAGTTTGACAGTTTCATTGTTAATTGCGAGTTTTTGTCAGTTTGATATTGTAATATTGAAAGTTGCAATTAACATTTTGGTTCTTTGCTTGTTTAAGTCCAATTTCAAATGGCAGGGTTTTTCATTTTCACAGTTTTTATTTGTCAATTTGCAGTTGCGTTAGTTGATATTGTAAAATGTCAGATTGGTAAATGAAGTTTTTGCTCAGGTTGTAAGTTTTTAGTCATTTTCATATCATATGGTTGTCATTCTGTCAGTTTTTATTTTCACAGTTGTGGACAGTTTCATTTTCGTGTTTGAAGTTGCTTGGTTTCGTCAGTTTGATATTGTAATATTGTCAGTTTTGTCAAATAACATTATGTCAGTTTGCTTGTTTAAGTCATTTTCAAATTGTAACGTTTCATTTTTACAGTTTCATTTTTCAATTAGCTAGTTTAGTCAGTTGATATGTGTAAGAATGTCAGATTGTCACATTAGGCTTTTTGTTTCAGGTTGTTAGTTTTAGTCATTTTCATATTGTAAGTTTGCAATGTTGTCAGATTCTCATTTCACAGATGACAGTTTCTATTTGTTTAATTGCTAGTTTTCGTCAGTTTGATATTGTAATATTGTTGTGGTCAATAACATTTGGGTCAGTTTATTGCTGTTAGTCATTTCAAATTGTCAGTTTCATTTTCACAGTTTCATTTTGTCTCAATTTGCTAGTTTCGTCAGTTTTATTTTGTAAGAAGCAGATTGTCAGTGCATTTTGTCAAGGTTGTTAGTTGTAGTCATTTTCATATTGTAAGGTTTGTCATTGTGTCAGATTTTCATTTCACAGTTTGACATTTTCATTTTGTCAATTTGCTAGTTTTCGTCAGTTTGATTATGTAAGAATGTCGATAGATTGTCAATTGCATATGTCAGGTTGTTAGGTTTAAATCAATTGTTCATATTATAAGTTATAAAATTTTGTCAGATTTTCATTTTCACAGTTTGACAGTTTCATTTGTTAATTTGCTTGTTTTCGCAGTTGATATTGTATATGTGTTTTTTTTTTTTTTCCCCCAACTAGTGCAATAACATTTGCAGTTTGCTTGTCTTTAGTCATTTCAAATTGTACGTTTCATTTACCACAGTTAAGCTTGTCAATTTGCTAGTTTTCGTCAGTTTGAATTGTAAGAAGAATGTCAGATTTGTCAAATTGCATTTGTCAGGTTCGGTAGTTTATGCATTTCAGTATTGTATGTTTGTCATTTGCAAATTTCATTTTCACAGTTTGACCAGTTTCATTTGTTTTAATTTGATAGTTTTTCGTCAGTTTGATATTGTTAATATTGTCGTTTTTGTCAATATATTTTGTTCAGTTGCGTGTTTTGTCATTCAAATTGTCAGTTTTTTATATTTTCACAGTCATTTTGGCAATTGTGCTAGTTTTACGTCAGTTAAAATTTGTAAGATGTCAGATTTCAATTGCATTTTGTCAGGTTGATAGTTTTAGTCATTACATATTGTTAGTTTGCAATTTGTTCAGTTTTTTATTTTTCACAGATTTGACAGTTTCATTTTGTTCAATTGCTAGATCGTCAGTTGGATCTTTGTAAGAATGTCGATTGTCGATTGAATTTGTATGTTGTTAGTTTTAGTCATTTTTTATATGTGAGTCTTGTCATTTGTCTGATTTTTATCACATTTGACAGTTTCATTGTTAATTGTCTAGTTTTCGCAGTTTGATATTGTATATTGTCAGTTTGTCAATAACATTGTTGTCAGTTTTGCTTGATTTAGTCATTATTCGGAATTGTAATTTTTTAATTTTCACAGGTTTCAGTTTTGTCAATTTTCTTGTTTTCGTCAGATTTGATTTTGTTTTAGAATATCAGAATGGTCAATTGCATTTTGTCAGGTTGTAGTTTTAGTCAATTATTCATATTGTAAGAGTTGCATTTTGTCAGATTTCATTTTCACAGTTTGACAGTTTCCATTTCGTTAATTGCTAGTTTTTCGTCATTGATATTGTAATATTGTCGTATGTCAATAAACATTTCGTAAGTTTGCTTGTAATAAATCATTTTCAAATTATCAGTTTTTTTCATTTTCACAGGTTTAATTTTGTCCATGTGCAAGTTTTCGCCAGTTTGATTATGTCAAGAATGGCAGATTGTCAATTGCATTTTCGTCAGGTTGTTAGTTTGTCATTTTCATATGTTGTTGTCATTTTGTCAGATTTTCATTTTTCACAGTTTTGTCAATTTGATAGGTTTTCGTCAGTTTGATTTGGTAAGAAGTCAGATTTGTCCAATTGCATTTGTCAGGTTGTAAGTTTTTAGTCTATTCATATTGTAAGTTTGTCATTTTGTAGATTTCATTTTCACAGTTTTTGACATTTCATATTGGTAACTTTGCTAGTTTTCGTCAGTTTGATATTGTAATTATTGTCAGTTTGTCAAATACATTTGTCAGTTTGTTGTTTTAGTGTTTTCAAATTCGTCAGGTTTTTCATTTTTTTCACAGTTTCATTTTGTTAATTTTGCTAGTTTAGTCAGGTTGATTTTGTAAGAATGTCAGATTTTCAATTGCATTTGTCAGGTTGTTAGTTTTAGTCTTTTTCATATTGTAAGTTTGCAATTTTGTCAGTTTTTCATTTTCACAGTTTGACTGTTTCATTTTGTCAATTGCTAGTTAGCGTCATTTTGTTTTGTATAAGAATGTAAGATTGTCGATTGCAATTTTGGCAGGTTGTCGTTTTAGTCATTTTATATCGTAAGTTGTCATTTGTTCAGATTTTTATTTCACATTTTGACAGTTCATTTGTAATTTGCTAGTTTTCGTTCAGTTAATATTGTAATATTGTCAGTTTGTCCTATAACATTTTGTCAGTTTGCTGATTAGCCATTTTCAAAAACTGAAGTTTTTAATTTTCACCGTTTCATTTTGTCAATTTGCTATTCTTGTAGTTTGATATTGTAAAAGAATGTCAATGTATTTGTCAGTTGTTAGTTTAGTCATTGTCATATTTGTAAGTTTGATGATTTGTCAATTTTATCATTTTACCAGTTGACAGTTTCCATTTGTTAATATGCTAGGATCGTCAGTTGGAATATGTAATATTGTCAGTTGTCAAATGAACATTTGGTCCAGTTTGCTAGTTTTTAGTGCATTTCATATTGTAAGTTTTCCTTTTCACAGTTCTCCATTTGTCAATTGCTTATTCTTCGTCAGTGTGATTATAGAAGAATGTCAATTGTATTTTGTCAGGTTGTTAGTTTTAGTCAGTTTAATATTGTAAGTTGAGATTTTGTCCAATTTTATCATTTTCACAGTTTGACAGTTTCACTTTTGTTAATTTGCTAGTTTTTTCAGTTGATATTGTAAAATGTCATATTGCAATAACATTTTGTCAGTTTGCTTGTTTTAGTCATTTTCCAACTTATGTTTTCATTTCACAGTTCATTTTGTCAATTTGCTAGTTTCGCAGTTTGATATTGTAGAATGTCAGATTGACAGGAATTTTGGTCAGGTTGTTAGTGTAGTCCTTTTAATATTGTAGGTTTGTCCTCTGTCAGGTGGTGATTTCACAGTTTGACAGTTTCATTTTGTAATTTGCTAGTTTTTGTCAGTTTGATATTGAATATCGAAGTTTAGTCAATAACCATTTTGTTACTTTCTTGTTTAAGTCAATTTCAAATTGTCAGTTTTTCCACTTTTCACAGTTTTATTTTGTCAATTGCTAGTGTCGTTAGTTTGATATTGTAAGAATGTCAGATTGTCAATTGCATTTTTGTAGTAGGTTGTAAGTTTAGATCATTTCATGATCATATGGTTGTCTTCTGTCAGTTTTTAATTTTCAACAGTTGACAGTTTTCCTTTTGTTAATTTGCTTTGTTTTCGTCAGTTTGATATGTAATATTGGGTCAGTTTGCATAACATTTTGTCAGTTTGCTGTTAAGTCATTTTTACAATGTACGTTTTATTTTTACAGTTTCATTTTGCAATTAGCTAGTTTAGTCAGTTTGGATATTGTAAGAAGTCAGATTGTCAATTGCATGTTCGTCAGGTTGTTAGTTTTAGTCATTCTCATATTGTAAGTTTGTCCCATTTTGGCAGATTTTTAATTTCACAGTGATATGACAGTATTTTGTTAATTGCTAGTTTCCGTCAGTTTGATATTGTAATATTGTCTGTTTTGTCAATAACATTTTGTCAGTTTGCTTGTTTTAGTCAATTTTCAAATTGCAGTTTTCATTTTCACAGTTTCATTTTGTCAATTTGCTAGTTTCGTCAGTTTTATTTTGTAAGAATGTCAGATTGTTCGTTTCCATTTTGTCAGTTGTTAGTTTTAGTCCATTTTCATATTGTTGAGTTTGTCATTTTGTCAAGATTTTCATTTTCACAGGTTGACAGTTTTATTTTGTTAATTGCAGTTTCGTCAGTCTGATATTGTTAATCTTGTTGTGTTTGTCAATCACATTTTGTCAGTTTGCTTGTTTTAGTCTTTTCAAAAATTGTCAGTTCTTTCATTCTTCACTGTTCATTTTGTCAATTGCTAAGTTTCGTCATTTTGAAGTTTTTGTAAGAAGTCAGATTGCAATTGCATTTTGTCAGGTTGTAGTTTATTCATTTTCTTATTGTTAAGTTTGCCATTTGTCAGATTTTCATTTTCACAGTTCGACAGTTTCATTTGTCAATTAGCTAGTTTCGTTCAGTTCGATTTTGGTAGAATGTCAGATTGTCAATTTGATTTTGTTCAGGTTGTTAGTTTAGGTCTTTTTATATGTAAGTTGGACAATTTGTCAGATTTATTTTACAGTTTTCATTTGTTACTTTGCTAGTTTTTGTCAGTTGATATGAAATATGTTAGTTTGTCAATAACATTTTGTACGTTTGCTTGTTTAAGTCATTTTAAAATTGTAAGTTTTGCATTTCACAAGTTTCATTTTGTCAATTTGCATAGTTTCGTCAGTTTGATTTTGTAAGAATGTCAGATTGTCAGTTGCATTTGTCAGGTGTTAGTTAGTCATTTTCATATTGCTGAGTGTCATTTTGTCAGATTTCATTTCACAGTTTGACAGTTATTATTTGGTTAATTTTGATAGTTTTCGTCAGTCCTGATATTGAATATGTCTGTTTGTCAATACCTTTTTTCAGTTGCTGGTTTTAGTCATTTTCTAATTGTCAGTTTTTCATGTTCACACTTTCATTATGTCAATTTGTTAGTTTCGTCAGGTTTGATTTGGTAGAATGTCAGATTGTAATTGCATTTTGTCAGGTTGTTAGTTTTAGTCTTTTTCATCATTGTAAGTTGACAATTTGTCAGATTGTAATTTTTACCGTTTCATTTTGTTAATTTGCTAGTTTTGTCAGTTGATATTGAAATATTGTTAGTTTGTCATAAACATTTTGTAGTTGCTTTTTTTAAGCCATTCAAATTGTAATTTTTCATTCAACAGTTCATTTTGCAATTTGCCTTGTTTTCTTCAGTTTGATATTGTAAGTGTCAGATGTCAATCGCATTTTGTCAGGTTGTGAGTTTATTCATTAACATATGTAAGTTGAATTTGGTCAGTTTTTTTTCTTTTTCACATTTAGACAGGTTTTATTTATGTCAAGTTGCTTAAGTTTTCGGTCAGTTTGATTTGTAAGAATGTCAGGGGGAAATTTTGTTCAAAAAAAAAAATGCATTTTGTCAGGTTGTAGTTTAAGTCATATTCATATTGAAGTTTGTCATTTTGTCAAATTTTCAATTTTCACAGTTTGACAGTTTAAATTTGTTAAGTTGCTAGTTGTCGTCAGTTTGCTATGAAATTGTCAGTTTGTCAATAACATTTTGTCCGTTGGCTAGATTTAGTCATTTTCGATTGTAAGTTTTTAATTTTTCAAGTTTCATTTTGTCAATTTGCTAGTTTCGTCAGATTGATATTGTAAGAATGTCAGATTATCAATTGCATTTGAAAGGTTGTTAGTTTAGTCTTTTTCGTCATTGTAAGTTGTAATTTAGTCAGTTTTACATTTTTAACAATCTGACAGTTTAATTTTGTTTAATTTGATAGTTTTCGTGCCGATTTGATATTGTCAGAATGTCCGATTGTCAATTGCATTTGTCAGGTTTGTAGTTTTTTAGTCATTTTCATATTGCAAAGTTGGTCATTTTGTCAGTTTTTAATTTTCACTGTTGACAGTTTCAATTTTGTTAATTGCTAGTTTCGTCAGTTTGATATTTTAAATGGTCAGTTTTGTCAATAATATTTTGTCAGTTTAAGTGTATAAGCATTTTCAACTTGTAAGTTTTCATTTTCACAGTTTCATTTGTCAATTGCTTAGTTTTCGTCAGTTTGACATTGTAAGATGTCAGATGTCAATTGCATTTTGTCAGGTTGTTAATTTAAGTCATGTCGGATTGTAAGTTGTCATTTTATCAGATTTCATTTTCACAGGTTTGACAGTTCATTTTGTCATATTGCTATTTTACGTCTGCTTGATTTTGTAAGAATGTCAGATTGTCAATTGCATTTTGTCAGGTTGTTAGTTTTTGATCATTTCATATTGTAGTTTGTCATTATTGTTCAGATTCAGTTTCACAGTTTTAAAAGTTTCCATTTTGTCAATTGCTAGTTTTCTCAGTTTGATTTTGTAAGAATGTCAGATTCAGTTGCATTTGGTCAGGGTGTTAGGTTTTAGTCATTTTCATATTGTGAGTTTGTATTTTGTCAGATTTTTCATTTTACCAGGTTGTCAGTTTTATTTGTTAAATTTGCTAGTTTTCGTCAGTCTGATATTGGTAATATTGTCTGGTTGTAATTAACAATTTTGTCAGTCTCTTGCTTGTGTTTTAAGTCATTTAAATATTGGTCAGTTTTCATTTTTTCAGAGTTTCATTTTGTCAATTGCTAGTTTTCGTCAGTTTGGTTTATGTAAGAATGCAGATTGTCAATTGCATTTTGTCAGGTTGTTAGGTTAGTCAATCTTGATTGTAAGTTTGATTTTGTCAAGATATTTCATTTTCCAGTTTTGACAGTTTTATTTTGTCAATTTGATAGTTTTCTGTCAGTTGATTTTGTTAACTGTAAGATTGTCAATTGCATTTTGGCAGTTTGCTTTAATTAGTCATTTTCAAATTGTAAGTTTTTCATTTTCACAGTTTCATTTTGTCAATTTGCTAGTTTTTGTCTGTTTGATATTGTAAGAATGTCAGATTGTCAATTGCATTTTGTAAGGTTGTTAGTTTTAGTCATTTTCATATTGTAAAGTTTGTCATTTTGTAAATTTTCATTTCACAGTTTGACAGTTTCATTTTGATAGTTTGCTAGTTTTCGTCAGTTTGATATTGTAATATTGTCTTTGTCAATATTTTGTCAGTTTGCATTTTAGTCATTCATTGTAAGTTTTTCATTTTCACAGTTTCATTTTGTCAATTTGCTATTTTCGTCAGTTTTTTGCAATGTCAGAATTTTCAATTGCATTTGTCGGTTGTTAGTTTTAGTCATTTTCATATTGTTAGTTTGTCATTTTGTCAATTTTTCATTTTCACAGTTTGACAGTTTCATTTTGTTAATTTGCTAGGTTTTCGTCAGTTTGATATTGTAGAATGTCAATTGTCATATTTTTTCAGTTTGTTAGTTTTAGTCATTTTTATATTGTAGTTTGTCATTTGTCAGTTTTTCATGTTCACAGTTTGACAGTTCATTTTGTTAAGGTGCTAGTTTTCGTCAGTTTTATATTGTAATATTTTCAGTTTGTCAATACATTTTGTCAGTTTGCTTATTTAGTCATTTTCAATTGTAATTTTTATTTTCAACAGTTTCATTTTTTCAAATTTTCTTGTTTTCGTCAGTTTTATTTGGTAAGAATTCAGATGGGCAATTGCATTTTGTCAGGTTTTTAGTTTTAGTCATTTTCATATTTTAAGTTGTCATTTTGTCAATTTTATTTCACAGTTTGACAGTTTCATTTTGTTAATTTGCTAGTTTTTCGTCAGTTTGATATTGTAAATTGTCTGTTTGTCAATAACATTTGTTAGTTTGCTTGTTTAAGTCATTTTCAAATTGTCAGTTTTTTTATTTTCACAGTTTTTATTTTGTCAATTTGCTAGTTGTCGTTAGTTTGATTTGTAAGAATGTCAGATTGTCAATTGCATTTTGTCAGGTTTTTAAGTTTTAGTCATTTTCAATATAGGTTTCATTTGTCATTTTTTTTTTTTTTACAGTTTGACAGTTTTTATTTTGTTAATTTTCTTTTTTTTTTGTATTTGATTTGAAATTTTCAGTTGTCAAAAATTTTGTCAGTTTTGTTGTTTTATCATTTTCAAAAATTTTCGTTTTTTTTATTTTTTTCAGTTTTATTTGTAATGCTAGTTTTTTGGCAGTTTAAATTGTAAAGTCAGTTGTCATTCTTTTTTTTTCGGTTGATTTTTGCATTTTCAATTGTAAGTTTTTTTTTAATTTTTTTTTACAGTTCATTTTTTTGAATTTTCTATTTTCGTCATTTGATATTGTAAATTTTTCTTTTTTAAATTTTTTCATTTTTTTTTTAGTCATTTTAAATTTTACTTTTTTTGATTTTTTCAATTTTATTTTTTTAAATTTTTAAAAGTTTTGCAGTTTCATTTTTTTTATTGTTTGAATTTTCATTTTGATTTTTTTTTGTAATTTTTTTTTCCCGTTTGCAATTTATTTTGTTAATTTTTATTTTTTTTCATTTATATTGAATTTGTCTTTTTCACACATTTTGTCATTTGCTTTTTGTCATTTTAATTTAGTTTTTTATTTTGTTATTTTGTCAAATTTTTTATTTTGTCATTTTTTTTGTAAAAATTAGATTGCAATTTTTTTTCATTTTTAGTTTTATTCATTTTTTATTGTAAATTTGTCATTTTTGATTTTTAAAATTTTTAATTGACATTTCATTTTTTTTCCAGTTTTGCTTTTTTTTTTAGTCATTTTCCAAAACTTTTTATTTTTTT
>JAMZAV010009749.1:0-25044 GCA_024449915.1 Sweltsa coloradensis
CAAATTGTTAATCCGGAAATCGGAATGATTGGGGTTTTTTTTTCTTCATTTTTGCATTTACCCGGAATTTGGGTTTTCCATTGTTGGCATTTCCTAAAAAAATGCCATATTTGACTGTCCATTATTAAGCACTAAATAGCATTGGAGGAAAAATTCTTTCTACGCACATTGAAATGACTTAAATAATGATCCAATTACCACCAAAGTTTAAATCCAATATGGCTGCTAATTCCTAATATTCACAATATGAATACTGTTTTCGTGCTACAGTATTTTTACACTCTTTTTGTTACATAATTCACTTTGATGTTGAGGATACTAGGAAAACGCTTAAGTCCCGCCGCGTTGTTGGATGAGCGTAATTGGTGCATTGAGCTGCCATGTGTTATGCGGATTTTCTGTTGTTCTGTGAAAAATCATTACTAAGTTGAAGATTTTTTTAAAATTAAATTAAATTAAATGAAAAATTAACTTAAATTTTAAATTTTTTAATTAATTGTAATTTAAAAAAAGGAAAAAATCGTAATTATGAAATTTTCATAAGAAATAATTATTCGATTGCGCACAAATTTTACACAATATATGAATTTATAAAATTAAGGTTCTGTGAAAAAATTATTACAAAAGGATAAAGCATATAGGTGTTATAAGTCAAAGAATTGTTTTAAAAAAGAAAAAAAACGTAAAATTTCGATTTTCATGAGAATAATTTTTCGATTACGCTCAAATTTTGCACGAATATCTTAATTCATGAAATTAAGGTTCTGTGAAAAAATCATTACAATCGGTTAAAGCATGTAGGCGTTATAATTCGAAGAAAGTTTTTTAAAATTGAAAAAAATCATAAAATTGCGTTTTTTATGAGAAAAAATTTCCCGATTGCGCTCAAAAACGTGGCAGTTCTAAGTTCAGAGATTTCAAAGGCCTCCCATGAAATTTCATCGCAATCGGAGTATCGGTTTAGCCGGAATCGTGTTTAACAGACACACAAAATTACAGAAAGAAAGAAAGAAAGAAGAAGAAAGAAGAAAAAAAAAAAACATTTCCGGATTTTTTTCTCCTTTGTAGTGAAATGGAATCTTCGCTTCGCTCGCTACGCTCATCCAATTAGGAATTAGCAGTCATATTGGATTTAAACTTTGGTTGTGATCGGATCATTATTCAAGTCATTTCAATGTGGGTAGAAAGAATTTTTCCTCCAATGCTATTTAGTGCTTAATAATGGACAGTCAAATACGGCTTTTTTGAGGAAATGCCCAACAATGGAAAAACCCAAATTCCGGGGAAATGCAAAATCCGATTTCGCAGACCTGATTTTTTTAAATACTAATGGAAGCTTTCATGAACCCCGTACAAAAGTCCTTTTGTATTTCAATTGATTTCTACGGATTTACCGGGCATTGTTTGATGCTGGGTGTGAAAATTAGGAATTAGCTTGCTACTCCAATGAGCACATATTATAAACCACGATTTTGTGACGTAACCTTTGCCCCTACCAAAACTATAGAAGACACCTTTTTTGTAGGGAATTGAATGGGGGAATATTTTTGCCATTGGAACATTTTGTCTATCTCCAACCAATATGGAGATATTCGATAACCAACACTTTTTGGCCGCCATTTTCCAATATGGCGGCCGAAGCTCCAGTCCGATTGTAGGGGATTTTTTAGTATGTTCATTAGTATCATTTAAAAAAGGTCTCTGCAAAAATTCAGCGACATTGCAATTTTTTCCTTCAAAAATTCTTATTTGATAGGATTATAAAACCAAGTAAAAAAATTTTAAACGGTCTTTTTTTGGGAATCGTCTTTTTTAGTGACTACTTTTACGAATATATTAAAAGTTATTTGAGGAGTGTTCCCTATTACTTTCATTCTGGATGTATAGGTACCCAACCTTCTGCAACAAAAAGAAGCAGCACCGTTGGCAGAAAATGACCTGCAAGACTCATATTTCGAAATTATTAATTTTGCCAGTCACGGAGATGTAGGTTAGTAGTTAGATGAGTGAGCGAAGCAAATGAGGATTACATTACAATTCAACTCAAACTGGGCTTATTCTGTTCTTCTGTGTGTGTACGCCAAAAATCAGCTGAATCGCTGAATAGATTGCGCTGAAATTTTAAACAGACATCCGGTACGAGATATCTGAGAAATGCTAACAAAATGAGCAAAATCTGTTGCGATTAAACATAGTATAAGAAAAAATAAATTAAAAAATAGGCTGCAAATGTGTAGGAATTATTTTAACGACAATGGTTTTGTTTTATGAAGAAATTTTTTTTTTGTTATTTGTCTCGCTGTGAAAATTGCATGCACTGACCAAGGTGTATCGAATCTTGTACGCTCAAGGTACCCCCAAATTTCACTCGAAGAATGAGTAAACCTTGCAATTTTTACATGTATTTCGCACTGGCTATGTTTTCCATAGTAGGCCTATTGTCACAGATGATAGACAACACTGCGTTATGCATTTCAAAACATGTTTTATAATTTTTTAAATACAATCCAGAAATTACAAAATCTTTCCCGACCTCCCACATTCCGGGTATAAGGGCGCCTTATCCAACTAGACTATAGGACAACGCCAAAGTCATTGTTAGACGAGGGAGCCAGTCATGTGTCATACAAGTTGATTGATATAAATGATAGGGTTTTTGAGTTTATTTGTTATAAGGGCATGTCAACTGTAAGGCCATAATGCGCCACTCTAGCCTATGATAGGCTAGGGAGAAAAGACCAATGCTGTCTAGATCCAGTTCATCCAGGGGAAGAAAAGGGAATGATTTTGGGTACTCAACACAATGGCTCACTCATTCGTCTAACAACGACTTTGGCATTTTCCTAGTAGTAGCAGTATGTGATATTGGATTAATTGCAACCTGCACTTGAAGGGGTTATTTAACCGCTAAACTCAAAAAATATTTTTCATTCAGGCTAACAAGTAATGATTTAGCAATTAACAGACAAATTATTGGGGCCACCATGACCTCCCAAAAAATTGTCAAACATGACATTTTTTCGAGCTAGGTCCCATCGGCAAAAATCTCCTTTAAGAAATAACATGGGGACGATCTTTATGCCCAGTGACCTTGTAGGATTTTGATCCAAAAAAATATTGGCCATGAAAAAATGAAAAGCTTAAAATACTGAAACGTGTTTTTCGTAAGATCCCATGGCCTATGACACCAAAAAATGCAATTTGAAACCGCACCAAAACGCAAAATATTCCATTTGTTGATGAAAACGCGAAATAAAATGTTTTTTACTGTTTTTACTGCCCAGTCAGCAAAATTTACCATTTCATTGGTATTATTTCCGATAAAAACACGCCGAAAAAACAATTCAAAATTCAGAAAGAAAATTCATGGAATTACGATTTTTTCCCAAAATACAAACATTTTGACAGTTTTTTTCGGTGTTTGCTAGACACAGGCCCTAGGCCTATTGTATTTTTTTTTAAGCATTTTATATTACTAATCAAATGTATCAAAAATGATTTTAGTGAAAAAAGCAAAAAATGAAAATGCAAAATAAAGCATAGGCTAATTTGAATTACAAAAATCATATTGTCAATCCAAAAATATCTTTCCTGGACCCCTACGCATAGGATATATAATATACTAGGAAACGCTCAGTTGGACGCGTTGATAAGAGAGCACGTGCTATAGCTAGACCCACATTTGCACATTTTTTTTAATCTTTAAATGTTGCGACGTTCGCTGTCCACAGGGCAATGTTTCCATATTATTTATTATTGCCAAGGTATTTGGGTAAACCCGTGTGTAAATCTTTACTTTAAAATCCTCCGCCATCTAGAGGACCTTGACTCCTTGGGAAAACGTATTTAAACTCTTGGTTGACAAATAATAGACTGCTTCCTCGAAGTATTTTGAATTACTTCTAGGTGGCAGTGCATTAGAAACTTGGCGCGTCTTTTCGTTGCCATGGCAACGTTACTTTTGTTATAATGTATTTCCATCTACACTACTTATCGACCCAAATAAAATTAACAAAATTTCGTGACCGTACGGGACATTCTAAATGTTTGGCCATCTCAATTTTTGTCCCCGGGTTTTGTTTGAAAAAAAAACTTTTCGTTTAACTTTAATGTACTTTTTAAGCTTTTTAAAACATTTTGCCAAAAACTAATGGCATTCAACGGCGAAGCTTGGGGATGGTCAAAATTTCAACTCGATCCGAGCCTCCGTTCGAACGTTAGCCGAGACTACAAACAAACAAAAAAAACAACAAAAACAAACGTGACTTTTTTCCGGCAGATCAAATTTGGAACTCTCGCTTCGCTCCGTTATTTTGGGTTTTTCTACACTGCATTTTAAATTTTGTTTTATAGGTAGAACCTATATTTAATACTAACAGTGTATTACCTACATATTTAAGATTTTATTAGGCTTTCTAGTTTTTATACATTACTAAACATTATTGGTAGAAATTTATGTTGCATGTCATTGGTTTACCATTTTGATAATATTACACTATAGAAAAAAAAAATTAACTAGCTAACCATTATGATTGACTTATTCTCATTTTAAGGTTAAAATGTTCACTGGTTATTTTGATCATGATTCGACAGTACATCCCAAACTTCAATCGAAGCTATTAAGGGCATACCCCTTTTCCAGCGATCATACCTGGGTTTGGGATTAAGATAAAATAAAGAACTGGATCACAACGTAAAACTCCGAACAACTTCGCCAAGACAACTCGGAGGAAATCAAGCCTGAAGGTAGCAAACCCCCAGCTAGTGCAGCAAGGTCCAGAGGCAGAGAACCAACTTTCTACGTGGCTTTGTCTAATCCCGGCCATTTTTATATATTTATTAAAATTAAAATATGAGAGGGTATAATTCTATTTTTTATAATGCGTTTTCTTCATAGAATTAATTTGGTGTTTGGTTTGTTTTTAAAGGAGGAGCGCAGCGACGGGAGTCAACAACTTTCAAGTCAAAGGGACAGATCTGTTTTTTAACGTTAGAGAATGATTTGCTCGCTCCAGTTTGCCGAACGCTGATCAGATTGAGCTGAATTTTAAACAGACATCCGGTACAATTTTTTGGATCAGTTAACATTTTGAAAAACACCGTTACAATTAACTCACAGAAATTATTCAAATATTTAGAATGGTTTCACTTAATTTAACGACAAATGTTTTTTGTTATGAACAATCATTTTATCAATCGTGTTTTACATTCAGTGCCCAGATGTTAAAATTGTTGCAAGCTCAAGGTATCCAAATTCTGCTCGGAGTTTTGAGTAACCTTGCAATCGGTCCTCATACGGGTATTTGTTGTAAGATATGAGCGAGTCATGTTTTTGAGTACCCGGTGTTTACGCGATTCAATTGCCCCCTTCCTTTCCTTCCTTTTCACTGGGTTCACCTATCACTCAAACAGTTCACATAAGCATCTATTATTACAAAACGCTGATTTATACTTTGACCGTAAAGTACTGTGCGATCGACCCACGTGCAGAACTGTGTGCAGTGTGCTAGTACTTCACTCTCCTCGCGCATCAGTGGTGTGCGTGAAACCTCTTCGCCAGTTAAACTACGTGGTCCTCCATACTTCTTCGCCCCCTCCCCTGGAAAACTAAACGAGTGTTTATTTAATTTCTATTATAATAACATTACTCTCTTTATTTTTAAAGTTTTAATTTCTACACACATTAGTGCCTATCTCCGCGCCCTGCCGTGCATCTCGCCTGCTCCGCCTTGCCAGCACGTCTACACGGTCATCAGCACGCCCACTAACACGTCCAACCAGGTAGTGGAAATAGCTCGCTTAGGGCACTACCCTCGTGTTATATCTAACTTATAACATTTCCATCTCTCCAAAATTTACAGTCCACTCCTCTCTCATTCCCTAGGAATTCTAAAACCTTCAGCTGAACTCTTGGGTTCGCGTGTACATCCTCCCTTGCGCCAACATTTTTGTCCTCCTCGACCGAATCTTCACCAGTGTTGATTTGGTTTTCTTGCTTAATTCTCATCTCAAACTGTTCATGTTTATAATTGTTCAGTCTCGCTAGTGTATGGCTCACATTTTCGCCGTGCTCTCGTTTCGCCATATCTCTGGCGTCAGCACTTCTACCGTCCTTCGCATCTGCTTCCGTGTGTGAACGCTCGTGTGTGCGCAATCATTCACACTGTATCTCGCTGCGCGTATTATTCAGCGCTCTGTTGTTCTTCACATTAAATTTTCTATTCAGATATTTATACGCGTTCTTTGCGGGATTTCACAATTGTTCACTATTTGAAAAATTGTAGTGTGTTTTCTTTGCTCATTCTTTGCTTTGGAAATTCCGTGCTCCGCCGCTTTCCTGCTCGCCCCCCCCCCCCTGATTTCGTAGCATTCTTAGCGCTCGGCTTCTACAGTTGTGGTTTCCTCTCATTATAAATTGCTCATTTGCATTTGGTTCTTGAGCTCACTCCCCCCCCCCCCCCCCCCCCCCGGTGTACTTGTCATTTTTTTTTCTGTTTTCCGTCGCACTTTCGTTTGTTTCTTTTTTAACCATGTCGGCAGAACAAAAGCGAGCTGCCGCGGCCCTAACAAAAACTAGGAAGAGATTTTTGGGTCCGCTCAAGTTATCCATGACTCTTTTAAAAATCTGAAAATATGACGTGTGCATATTTATAAACCTCGGGTATGACGAACTCACGGCTTTTAAAGAATGACTTCAAAAAAGTGCAGGAAGCTATCATCGAGTTTAATTCTAAGCTGGATGAAAAGGGTTAAAGGGCATTGACACCGCACCTGTCCCGAATTAGCTTCATGAGTTTCATTTTCGCTGCACAAAAGCGTTTTCTCATTTGCTTCAAAGCCACCTGCTGGTGGTGAAAGCTGCGGCCGCACAGCAACCTACAGCTGTACACCCGACCCACTTCGCTCCCTCCTATTAGGTTACCAATTTTTGATGGACCTCTCTCATTGGCCGGAGTTCTACTCACTGTTCCACTCTTTAGTTGATCAGAATGCTGCATTAAATAATGTACAGAAATTTCATTATCTGAGGTCATCTCTTCAGAATCCCTGCTCTGGCAACTTATCAAATTACCATATTTTCAGCCGAAAATTATGTTCTCGCGTACAAGGCTTTGATAAATCGGTATCAAAATCAACGGCTACTTGCTGCCATGGTATGTACAGCAAGTGCTGGAATTCGCACCTCTGAAGTCAGGTACCTGCCTCACTTCAGCAGTTCCTCAATGTCCATAGAAGCTCTGTGGACGCTCTCAAAGGTTTAGAAATCGGTGACTTGGCTAATTTTCTGCTCCTATCGCTCACTCTCTCACATCTTGATCCGCATACACGTAGGCAATTCGAGGCTAAGTGTTCTTCTCATGAAACGCCCACTTATGACCAACTAATCGGTTTTATCGAGGAGCAAAGTCGCACCCTGGAACTTTGTGGCTTAGATCATCCATCTACTGCAAGTTTCTACCAAGCTCAAGCCTACCAACGCCTCGAACCCATTCACTCCACCCTCGAAATTAATTCATTGCTCGTCGAAAAACCCGGGTCTCCTGCCACGCAGCCCCTGGCGCACCCCAGCCGAGATCGCCCGTCTTAAGTCGCTCAGCTTCGCGCTCGGTCCAGCTTGTGACGGCGATCACACTCTCTACAGCTGTCCCAGAATTCCTCAAGCTGTCCCGTCGACGAGAAGTAAATACTCTGCGCAAACTAAAGCGATGCTTAAATTGTCTGGGTAATCACGACAAAAAAAATTTTTTTATCAAAAAGCAATTGCCGTGCTTGTCATAGTAACAACATCACTCGCTGCTACACTCAGCAAGCACGCCCTCCTCCTCAGTCAGCAGCTCAGCTGACCCTCGCCCCGCTGCAGGAAACAAACCTACATTTGGGCTCGCGCTGGCTTGTGAACTCCAAGTCAGTCGGCCACTCAAGCGCACTACCATTCTCGGGACTATACGAGACTTATCCGAGACCATCGGGTACCTTTCAACCTTTTCGCGCGGTCCTCGACTCAGGTTTCGCAAGTGTCAGAAATAACACTTTCTCTCGCAGTCGCCTAGGCTTGAAAATGCAATCCAGCATCGTGGAATTGTCCGGCATTGGGCACGCGTCCGCACTAGTGCATGGTGTTGTCCATTGTGACTTAGCCTCCGTTTCAAACCTCAATGTATCTTCAACGTTGAAGCTCGGGTTCTGTCAACCATCACTGGACACATCCAGCAAACTCGCTTTCCCCTGAAGTCTTCGAGAGATATCGAGGTCTCTCTCTAGCCGAAAGACAAGTTTCACCTCTCAACAGATTTTACTTCTTAATAGAGCTGATCTCTACCTCGACGTTGTTTTCCCCGGAAAAAGGGGATGTAATAATCAAAACGCAATCCTTCAGCTCTGAATACTGCGTTTGGCTGGGTGGTATTAGGTCCGATTCAAGCATCGGACACTGCCTCTCACGCACCGCTGTCTTTGCTCGCGAGTTCCTTGGGCTTAGACTGAACTCTGCGCCTCTTCTGGGAGTCCGAGGAAATCTCTCGTCCTCAACCAAGGATCCAGAAGACCAGTTAAAGTGAAGATCATTTCGTGTCTTCCCATAAGCGCGATGTGAACGGACGCTACTCTGTCTCGCTTCCGTTCAAGCCATCAGTTTCACCTTTATGCTCGAACCGCAAACCGCCGCTTACCAAAGTTATTTGGGGCTTAGAGCGCCGTCTCAGGCGCAACCCCGAGCATCATGAAACATATCAGCTCTTCATGAAGGACTACATCCAGCGCTGAGCACATGCGCCTGCTCTTCAGCCTGCTGGTTACGTGATCCCTCATCACTGTGTGCACAAGCTCACCAGTTTCGAGTACAAAGCTCCGTGTCGTCTTCAATGCTTCATATCAAGGGCAAGAATGGTGTCTCTCTCAACCACAACCTCCTCAGCGGACCGAAACTTCAAGCTGACCTTCCCTCCATTCTGACAAAGTTCAGGACCCCAGTTGTGGCCATCTGGGGCTGACCTGCGACAAATGTAAACCGTCAGATTCTCGTTCATCCTGAAGATCCCCATTCAAACAACACATCTTCTGGCGTCCATCACCTGACTCTCCTGTCGTTGAGTATGAACTCAACACAGTCACGTACGGCCTCACACCCTCTGCGTTCCCTTTGCACAACGAGTGCTCTCTCAACTGGTGATTGACGAAGGAGATCGCTAAACCCGCTTGCAGCTCAAGCTATCAAGCATCAGATGTACATCGACGATTTGTCCTGGCGCTAGTAATCTGGCTCAAGCCCGCCCCCTTGCAATCTGAATTGCAAGCTCTCATTGCCCTCGGAGGTTTCGAATTCAGGAAATGGTCAAGCAATTTTTCCGAAAGCTCTGTCCACGCTTCCGCACGAGCATCTAGAAACGCCTCTTGTGTTCTCAAATGAGGAACAAGGAATCAAGATTTTTGGGCTGTTGTGGGATCCTCGCTCAGACTGCTTCTCGTTTCATACTGAGCTTTTCACTGGATCTGTCACTAAGCGCACGACTCTTTTTTACATCGCAAAGATCTTCGACCCCCTCGGATTCCTCACCCCCTTCGTTTCGCTGGATGAAGATATTTCTGCAGCAACCCCTGTTACTCCCTCTACAATGGGATGACCCCTCCCTGACCAGCTCACTCAAAGTTGGTTGTCCAAAGTCGCCGACGTACCTCGGCTTTTCCTCGTTTCGCATACCACGAGCTTTCCCAGACATTCGTGGGGTCCACCGTCTTGGTTGGCTTCTGTGATGCCTCAGAAAAGGGTTTTTGCCGCAGTTCTCTATCTGCACACGCAACGCGGATCCCCCTCTCACATTACTCTACTGCGCGCAAGAAGTAAGGTCTCACCACTGAAAGCACTGACAATACCTAAGCTTGAAATTGTCATCCGCGCTCTTGCTAAACTCGGCTCGTCCAGACGATCTTGCCTTCCTCGAGGCTCTCTCTCTGCATTCCGTGTCTCTATACACGGACTCGTGATCGTCCTTGCCTGGCTCGCTACTCCGCTCATCGCCTCAAAACTTTCGTTGCAAAAACCCTGGGGGTTGAAAATTTTTTGGAGACCTCAACGCCCTACCGACTGGGCTTACGTTACATCAGAAAAAACCCGCAGACTGTGCGTCGCGCGGTCTTCTACCATCTGAACTGATGCATCACCCCCCTGTGGTTGGCTGGACCTCCGTTCGTGCGCTCACCAGCAGAAATGTGGCCACGCTCTGGCCTCACTCCAGATGCTCACCTCGATTTGCCCGAAGTGAAGACTTCAGCCACCACGCTCGTGGCGCAAGTCGCACCAGATCCCCTGCTCACGTTCTGGAGAAGTTTTTCGACACTGCTCCGCGCTCAGCGTGTATTTGGGTCAAGTCATACGATTTACTCGACTCTTTCTAGCCAAACGCACTCACGCTGAAACCCCCCTCAGGGCCTCTGCAACCGTCCGAGTTTGCAGGATGCTCTTAATCTGTTGATTAAGGTAACTCAACAACATTACTACGCAAATGAGCTCCGCAGATTGTCCCGCAATCAAGCTGGATCGTCTACCCTCGCGTCCCTTTGCCCAATCATCGACGCAGTAGGGCTTCTCAGGGTGGCCGGGAAGCTCCGCCACTCTCTGCTACCAGAAGAATCACGCTCACCGATTCTTCTACCCAAGCAGCCCATCTCTCAGCTCTCATTTGTGACTCGTTTCACAAGATTTCACTCCATTCCGGACCTCGGACCGTGCAGTCGCTGATTCAAGAACGCTATGGATCGTATCTCTCCGCGGTCTGCTCAACAGCGCATCCATAGGTGTCTCACTTGCCACAAGTTCCGTGCAAAGGGCCTTTTACAACCCAAAATGGCTGACCCCCCAGCAAATTTTGCGTACAACCCTCACGTGCCTTCATGCACCCGGGCAATGATTATCTGGACCTTTCTCAGTGAAGACCGCAACCGCAGGAACGCTCCAAGTACGAAGGCTTTCCTATCTTGTTCGTATGCATGGCTACCAAAGCTGTACATCTAGAAATGGTTTCCGAGCTCTCCACAGAAGCATTCTTAGCTGCCATGGATAGATTCATCTCGCGTCGAGGTCTGCCAGCTCGTATCTACTCTGATTGTGGACGCAACTACGTGGGTGCTGCTCGTCACATTCGTGAAGTGCAATATTTCCTCGCCAAGTCTGAAACCTCGATCTCTGACTCTCTAGCAAGCCGTGAAATCCAATGGCACTTCAATCCTCCATATGCACCCAACTTCGGCGGCATCTGGGAAGCAGGTGTGAAATCAGCTAAGTTCCCCCCTTCTCCGTCGCCTCATCTCTGACACTCCGCACACCCCCATGAAAATATGCCACTCTATTCTCACGAATCGAGGCTGTTTTGAACAGCCCCCCCTCTATTGCTACGCCTCAAGACCCAGCTGATGGACCCCGACTATCTGAGTCCCCGGTCACTTTCTGACCGGTGCACCATTACTTGCCCCGCCCGAACGCACGAGCCGGACAACGCATCGCATCTTCACGCTGGCACCGCGTGAGACAACTCCACCAAGCATTCTGGACCCGTTGGTCCCGCGAGTATCTACATACCCCAATGCAGCGCGGAAAATGGACCAGAAACAACCCGAATCTCCAAGTCGGAGATTTTGGTTTTCGTGCTTGAAACTTCAAGCACTCCCCTCAACTGGGCCCCCTAGGGCGCATCACCAATCTGCAACCCTGGTCGTGATGGCATTGTTCGTGTCGCCTCTATACGCACCTCATCAGGCTCGATACTAGAACCCGTCAACAAACTCATCACCCTCCCTGTTGCATAAAAGCACAGCAAACCCCCATGTACAGTTTTCTTGTATTTTTTAGTTCTCATAGCAATTCTGCTAAGAACTCTCGTTTGCTCTTTTTCTCGTCTGACTATCTTGCTTTTTTAAGCAACCTCTTTGTCTCTTCTCTTCGTTGTACGTCAGACTAGCCATGAAAATGTCACTCCATTTTGGTGGCCGGTATGTTTACGCCGATTCAATTGTCCCTCTCTTTCCTTCCTTTTCACATAGTTCACCTATCACTCAACAGGTGTCACATAAGCATCTATTATTACAAAACGCTGACTTATACTTTTTAGCCGGTAAGTACTGTGCGATCGACGCCAAAGTGCAGAACTGTGTGCAGTGTGCTAGTACATTCAACTCTCCTCGGGGCATCAAGTGTGGTGCGTGTAACCTCCTCGCCACGTTAAACTACGGTGTACTCTCTCATAACTTCTCGCCTCTCTCTGGGCAAACTCACGGTGTTTATTTATATTCTATTATAATAACTTATCTCGTACGTTTTAGTTTAAGTTCTAACACACAATGTGCCTATCTCCGCGCCACTTTCCGTGTCATCTCGCCTGCTCCGTCCATTGCCAAACACGTCTACACGTCATCAGCACGTCCGAACTAACACGTCCAACCAGGTATGTGGTAATTTGCTCTGCTTACGGCACTATCCCTCGTGTTATATCTAACCTATATAACATATTTCCATCTCCCAAATTATACAGTCCACTCCTCTACTCATTAAACCCAGGGAAGTTCTAGAACCTTCCAGCTAGAACTCTTAGGTCGCGTGTACATCCTCGCCCTTGGCGCCAACACCGGGAACACTTTGCATTTAAGTTGATTATTATTATTATTGATAAGGTATAAATGAGAGGATCTTGAGTTTAGTTGGTATAAGACGATTCAACTCTAAGACCATAATGTGCCACTCTAGCCTATGATAGGCTAGGGAGGAAAGGCCCCTGCTGGATCCAACCTAATATATGTTGGGGGAGGAAATGGAATGTTACCGGGTACTTAACACATAACTCGCTCACTCGTAACAACAACTTTGGCGTTTTCCTAGTTACGAGCATGGATACGGGAAAATCCAAAATATGGAGCAAAGCTTCTCAATCAACAGATTGTGTTGAAGAACACACAAATCAATCTTATGATGCATTGAAATCTCTAAGTAAAGGTGCCAAAGTACACAAAAATTACCCTTTTCACAATGGCTAGCCCTTCCCCCATATAACCAAAATTTTACTTGTACCCATTTTAACTAGGGTTGCCGTTTGATATGAATTTGAATATCTATGATCGTGCATGTGGAATCGGTTATCGATCGATATATATTGGTTATGTAGATAGAATGCCAATCGGCTGGAGTATATTGGTGGGAGATAGGATCCAACAGCTTCCCTTTGAAAAGTGATGGTGGCTGTTGAGTTTCTTGAAGAATAGAAACATAAATAGGGGTGGGCGAACGTTCGAAAACTCGAGCCCGAGCCGAGCTTTTTTTGAAGTTCGGCTCGGCTCGGGCTCGACTTTTTAAGCTCGAGTTCGTTTTTTTTTTATCAAAACTTCGAACTTTAAACGAACTTCGTCTTGAAATTACGCCAAAAACACGCCAAAAACTGATTGAATACATCGTTCGCGTAATAAAACAACAAAGCAGCGATCGCCATACTGGATTTTTCTAACAGCTGACTTTCCAAGTTCCAGCGCCTTGAAAAGTTCTCGTTTTGTCACGCCATGACGTCACGACGAAGCTATCTGTTAGAAGGCGGTGCGCATCTGTGATTGGCTCGATCGTCACAATTCACACTCGTCGTGCAGGGTCGGCAACATAACAAACACAAACTAGAAATTTTGCTTCTTGATCTACGAAGTACCAACATTATTGAATCTTAACGGCGGAAAATTTGAAAATACGCAAAATTTGAAAAAATAGTTTGAATTAATTGAATTTTTTATGACGAAATGGAGGCTTTATTTTGAGCTTTTATATTTAAATTAAAACTTTTTATAACTTTTTTTTTTTAAATTTGAGCTTTTATATTCAAATTAAATTTTTTTATAACTTTAAAAAAAAAAATTATAAATGTGTATTCGTTACAGAATAATAATGGATTTTCAAAAGTTCGGCTCGAGTTCGAAGTTCGAAAATTTTTGGTTCAAAAGTTCGAGTTCGGCTCGAAAATCAAAAACCTAGGTTCGCCCACCCCTAAACATAAATAAATACAGTATATACAAAACACAGAAAAGATGGATAAATATCGTTATTTTCTGCGTCAATCATAATCAAATCAAAATTAGGCCTAGCCTATACTTTCTCGCATACCGACGCGGACTGTCACAAGCGCAGATCCGCCCCCCCCTCCCTCACGTGGACGGCTGGCCCCATTATAGTGAGAGCATGCTAAGTAAATCACTTAACATATTATGCTACCCTCGTGTGTAGTGTCTTTGTGAAGGTCGTGCTTCTCGGTAATCTTAGCTCTGTGAAGTTTTATTTTAGCTTTTATTGTAATAGTCGTTAATTCATTTGCAAGTTATTATCAGTGTTTGTGGTTTGGGGAAGAAGAAAGGAGACCAACAGCTTACCTTAAATGAGATGGGCAGCTGCGTGAAACTGGCTGGTTAACATAAATATTTACAAGATACACAATGTCGTACGTTTCGGCCAACGCGGCCTTGGTCACCGACCGAACTTCTCTAACGGTCGGTGACCAAGGCCGCGTAGGCCGAAACGTACGACATTGTGTATCTTGTAAATATTTATGTTAACCAGCCAGTTTCACGCAGCTGCCCATCTCATTTAAGGTAAGCTGTTGGTCTCCTTTCTTCTTTCCCAAACCACAAACACTAACCTAGCCGATAGGCATTCTATCACAAACAGCAAGTTATTATCAGTTATTCAATGCTCCCGTCCCGATATTTATTACGTGACAAGATGAACAATATTTGGCAATACTTTGGAAGACGTAATATCAGTCTGAGAGAACTGATATAATAAGCTAGCACCACAGAAAGAAGTGAAGCTACACCGAATTGGCATGGGGAGACATTCATCTTGATAGATGCTAGTATTGACCTTGAGCGACGTACTACAATATCCGTTGTGGCAAGGCGAGGTTGACTGATTGAGCAATCGGCGCGCCGAGTGGCGCTGTCCGGCAACACACGGACGCTATGCAAGCTGCCTACACTGCAGGGGCGATGCGTTGCGCTTCAGACTTCACGCCACGGTGTTTTAGATTTGGCAGTGGATGAATTTTTTACGGAATACAGCGATTAATATATTAAATAAATAAAATAAATAAATTGTATTTAGAGTATCCACTCAGTTATATAACTGATTTTCAGTGGGGGACAGTGAAACAAAGCAACCAAGCCAACCCTGTAGGCCTTGACGCAATAAACGAGTGAGCGAAAACCCAAACCAAAGATCGATATTTTTTTAATAGGAAATATTATAGCAATCAGTGGTATGGACAGTGCAAACACCCGCGGATCAACGCCAGAATCAATAAGGCCAATTCAGAACAACTTTGAATTTATTTATTATGTGCCTCGTTTCTAGAACGGCTCCAAAGTCACAGCTTACATACTCCTCACGAACTGATGAACTGAAGTCCAAATCAGAAGTTAAAATACTTCTGACTTTAGCGGGAATCGAACCCTGGACCTTCTGCATTGGAAGCTGATACGCTAACCACAAGACCAACGTGTCACACTTGACTGGAAATATATTAGTGTTCTGCAGAAAGGGCAGTCAATTGCAAAATTCGGATGGGCGAGCTATTTGATTATCGATAATATTGATTAATTGATTCAGGAAGACTGGATAGATTATTTATCCATTGTTTTGGGAAATAATCATATCGTTCAATATAGCCTATTGATTAATAAACGGCAACCCTAATTTTACACTGACCGATTGATTTAAGTTTGCTAATGCCAAAGTTGTAATTTTACGCTTTCAAAATGCAGTACATTAGTATTCAACTGTGATGATTACGATTGAGTGCTGATAGATGCTGGAAATATTTTTGTGTTTTGCAGAAAGGGCAGTTAATTGCAAAATTCGGATGGGCGAGCTATTCGATTATCGATAATATTGATTAATTGATTCAGGAAGACTGGATAGATTATTTATCCATTGTTTCGGGAAATAATCATATCGTTCAATATAGCCTATTGATTAATAAACGGCAACCCTAATTTTACACTGACCGATTGATTTAAGTTTGCTAATGCCAAAGTTGTAATTTTACGCTTTCAAAATGCAGTACATTAGTATTCAACTGTGATGATTACGATTGAGTGCTGATAGTTCCACGTGCCATTCAATCAGTGTTGGGTCAGTTCTTTTTTTAAATGAACTTTTTAAAAGTTCAGTTCACAGCTCAATTAATGAACTTTTAAAAAGTTCAAGTTCTTTTGAAACCTAAAATTTTGAAAAGTTCAAGTTCGTCAAAAATATGAACGAAGTTCTTTTAAAAGTTCTTTTGTAAAAAATCACTTTTTTATTAAAATTTGGCGTAAAATGAAGAAAAACATACATGGAAGACGTTGCATTCTGGCATAGTTACTAATGTAGGCTTACCACTGTGCAAAAAGCTTTTTAAAAAAGCTTCAAGTGAGAATAATTTGATTGTACTATGGTTTGAATAGAGGTTATTATCAATACAATACACTGGTCCATAATGCAGCTAAAATGTGCACATGACAGGACATAATATAGTTCGTCTATTTGGGTTATGGCGATTTCGGAAGAGGCACGGATGGTGAATGACACCATGACAATGGAGGTTAACACTTTGATACTGATAGGAAAAAGCGGAATCCAGGGAAGGTCGATTTTGCCCATTAAAGGGGTATGAGACAGGCATTGACCGCATGTGTTTCCACAATCACTGATATTAATTTCTTCCAAAAGAAAAAAAGGCTTAAAATTTTTCCATGGTAACACATTTTTTTGGTGTCGTTTGCGGCTCGAGACCATTATCATCCTCGTTTTCAGATTCTGATGGCATCGTGAAAAATTAACGTCAACAAAAATAATCTAACAAAACGCACGATTCCGCACAACCGGTAGCACAGACTTAAAAGCACGTGCGGCACTAGATTTCATTCAACTGTGTGAAGTGTAAACATGGTTTTCCGCTCCCCCCGCCGCCCTACTCTTCCCAGCACAACTAGCCTTGAGCTTGATGACGTTTCATATCTCGTGTCCAATCAATGAGCAGTGCACCGACCCCAAGGCTTTTGTGGGAGGGGTAGGTGAGCGACTTGACCATCGCCATCGGGCATCGGAGTCTCCCGAAAATGAACAAAGTAACTTAGTTAGACTTCGTGAATCGTGCGGGACCTTGTCAAAATCAGCTGAACGTGCATCAACGTAGGCCTATGATGGAACAACGATTTGTTGTTTTTAAGCGACGACGACGGCGGCGAGTCGATGGCTGCTCGACGCACGGAAAGAACTTTCAAATGAACTTTCTAAAACTGAAAAGTTCGTTCTCGAAAAGAACTTTTAAAAGTTCAAGTTCATTCAAAAAAAAAAAAGAGTAAGTTCACTGAAAAGTTTGCGAAAAAAGAATGCGTTCTCGCGAACACGTTCTTTTCAAAAGTTCTTTCCCCAACACTGCATTCAATGTGCACTATGTTGTTATTTTCATTTTTGGTGAGCTTTCAAAAATAAACCACTGTAGGCCCTATGCAAATGAATCAAATAAGGAAAACAAAACGCTCTGAAATGCAAACAATAGTAGCTTTGATTGATATTGAGCTTCGTTATAATAAATAGGCTTTAGTAATTTGTCCCGGTAATGAATCAAACTGTGTCAATGGCATGTTGCTATCATGTTTGCTGTGGTCACATGACAAACAGAATCCTTAATACAATTCAGAAGTTAAAAAAACCATCCCGATCAGGGTTCGAACCCGAGACTCCCACATTCCAGGTAAGCGCCTTAGCCAACTAGACAACCGAAACGGTAACTATTTAACTTCTGAATTGTAGTTGCATACTCAGGTTCAAACCCCGATCGGGATGGATTTTTTAACTTTTGAATTGTATCAAATCGAGAAACAGAATCCACTTTTGAATTTAAATCTGCAATAAACTTGAGCTTAAAGTCACTTTTACATTTTGAAATACCAGTCACGTATTTATTAAGTAGCCTATATAAGAGGTATATAAGAAACCTACAGACTAGAGGAGAGAGCTCGGAGCATGTAAAAGAGACACGATTGTGGGAGGATAGAAAGAAGTAGAAAAATTTGGTTGCAAAATCTAAACTGACACTGCCAGAAGTAGGAAACGGCAATGGATAATGATGATGATGATAATAATAAATAAACTTAGCAGCCAATGTATAGATGTAGGCCTAATCCTAGGCCTTCTTAGCAAACAAGATTCTAATAGTTCACATTTCAATTTCCCAAAATGTTGTTTTGGTTAAAAACTAGCCTATAACAATTTTTTTTAGTTCCAATAACTGGAAAGTAAGTACGCCTACTACTACTCACTCCTAAGTTTCTTGACGTCCGGCAAGATCTTGGTCCGAAGCGCCGCCGTGCTGATGTCTGTCTGCAGCGCGCCCTCTAGATGATGCATCGAGTCTTGTGCCACCCGCAACCGTCGCTCTGCATCCAGTCGCGCAGAAACCTCTAGTCTCAGCTCGGCCTCAGCCAAGTCTTGTTGCGTTAGCAGATCCTACGCGGGAGAGCAACACTTATAAAACATGCGCGATACCAAGATGCAAGGGGTTTTATCTGGACGGACCTGTGAGCTGGCAGCCTAGTGGTCAAGCCACCCCCCCCCCCCCCCCCAATCTACGAAAATTCCAGCTTTAAGAATTGTATTCTGCAAATCATCTAGGTTTTATGCAAAAATTAAATATATCAATTAATTCTCTTTTTTTTAAATTAAAAAAATTAAAAAAAACACTACAAAAATACAATTTTTCCCTAAAATTGGTTGCTCCGCTAATATGGGGGAATCCCCCCACACCCCCATTTACTAGTAGTTTGTACAGCTACTTTTACAGTTCTATCTTACTCATTGCAGCCCCTCCAAAATATATTCCTGCCTGTCATGCCAGTGCCACTGGGTTAGACCCCTGGTTAGTCTGCCTTCATAGTAAATGGTATTAAAATTATCGTATCAGACCGAATATAGTGCCATGTTTTTTCAGAAAATACAATACAATCCGCGTACCACGAGTTCCGCGGAAAATGACCACCAAAATAACTGCGCGTACAATTAAAAAGTTTTTTCTTAGGAATTAATTCCGAATATTTTGGAATCGATGTCATACCTAAATCAGACTGGTGAACTGTGGTTGGCCTGTGAGCTTGTGCTTGGCCCTACACTGTTAAGAAAACATAAGACTGCCTAGGCCCTAAAATTGTTTGAAATGTTTTGTTGTAAGAGTGAAACTTTAGGCTATTCATTCATTGTATTGTAAATAAATAATATTATGTTTCTTGTACATTTAATTTTCTTTGATTTTTTTCTATTTTCTTGAAATGTTTTCCGAAAATTGGGGGATTGTGTTATATTCGATATTGTGCTATATTTGGTCCAAAACGGTAGTTTCCTTAGTTATGGTATGCTATTTTTACAAAATGGGAATAAGTAGGTACTCACATTCAAGTTAGATAGTTATTGACTTGACTGCTCAGATATAAATGATCTTTTTTCCTCTAAAACCTTTGCGCGCAAGTTCATTCTCCAGAAATCTGAAAGTTGAAACCTATAATTAGCACAAATCAGTGAACATTTCTTAGTACAATCTTGTTAAGTCATATTTGAAATGCAAGGATGAAATACAATTGATATTAAAGTTGTGTCATTAACCAAGAATTCATTTTTCCTCAATAAAAGGCAGAATTGTAAGTTTATGGGCAAGTTTCTGTAGGCCTACATGTAGTTTACAGTATATGCTGCCATCATAAATACAATCCAAAAAATTGGCTTCTTTGATACAAGTGTGTTATTTTGAAACTAAGGTATCAGATTCAAAAAACCTTTAACTGTCTTTAAGTTTGGCAGACATTTTCTTTAACCCCAATACTCAGCTGTTTTTGTGTAATGAATTTGGCTTACTTGGAGAGTTTCATGAGGGCTTTACAAAAATATGAAGTCACAAAAGACCCCAAAAAAAAAGATGCAGGTTCCCGACTAGCTAAAAAAAATTTTACAACCTGTCCTTACAGAATATAGTACTACATATTGACAATTCCTACTATAAATTAATATTCACATGCTTATTAAATTTTAAAAATTTTTCGATTTGGTTATCGGGAAACACTTCAATAGGTGTTATTATTATTGGCGGCGAAGCGAGCGTCTCCACTTGACTCTTATGGCCGAATGTCAGTTTTTTTTGTTTGTTTTTTTTTTTTACTCTTTCGGGACAGGTCGCACCGTTTCTCTATCGCCTAAAATTTTGCACACTGTACTACCCCTATGGGGGGTTTTGTATTGTTTTGAACAAAACCCCCCCCTCGTTGGTTATATTTAAAAAAATTTAAAAAAAAAAAAAATTTTCCCGATCGTTTAAAATTTTTGCAGGGTCAATAGTACAACATTCCTCCTTTTTTAAAATTTTCAGCTAATCGGCCCAAGACCTAAACGACTTATTGGTAGTCATTATGGGAATTTCGACTCGGGTCTGTTGCCTACCGGGGTGCTCGCTCAACAACGCGACGGGATTTTAAAGCGTTTTCCTAGTTTTATATTTTATTTATTGACGAGCGTAGCGAGGGTCTCCATTGACTCTTATGGTCAAATGTCTTTTTTTTTTCTTTTTTTCTCTCTCTGTTACTGTTTCGGTACAGGTCGCACCGTTTCTCTGATCGCCTAAAATTTTTTCACACATGTACATCCACCTATGGGGGTTGCTGTATGTTTTTGAACAAAATCCGATCATTGGTCAAAAAAAATTAAAAAAAAATAAAAAAAAAAATGTTCCGATCGTTATAAAATTTTGCGGGTTTTAAAAATACAACTTTCTCTCCTATTTTCAAATTTTCACTAAAAGTCAAACTAGATGAAAATTTAGAAAAAAAAATTTTTAAAAAGAAACGTTACCAGGGGCAACGAAAAGTCGCACAAAATTCTGGACTATGCACGCCACCTAGAAGTAATCAAATGAAATACTATCGAGAAGCAGTGTATTATTTTTTATAAAAGAGTTAAAATTTTTTTCCCAAAAGGGAAATATTTCAGGTCCTTTAGAGGCGGGGGTTTTCCCTTCCCCTCCTATTTCCAAATTTTCAGAAAAAATCGGTAAGCCCTTTTAAAGACTTATTATTATTGGTATGAAACATTTGGGAATGTCGTACCCCCCGGGTCTGTTGCCTCCGGTGTCGCTCAAAACGCGAGGGGACTTAAGCTTTTCCTAGAAAATTTTTTATTGTGACCCATTCAACAAGCATTTTCCCTAAAAAAAGTCGATAAAAATTTGTTTCCCCCACAAAGTTAGATAAATTTTCTATGCATCTAAGCAGTCTCCCCTTTCATTGACCCAACTTTCAACCCTGTAAAAAGACTATATTTTTAACTGTTATTATATCTTATTTGGGCCCATGGAAAAGCTAGGGGGTGGTTTGAGTCAGTGTCTCCCCTCTAAAAAAAAAAAAATAAAAGAAATTAATTTCAAAAGACTTTTTAATTTTACTATTGAGCAAAAAAGAACCCATTACCTTGGGTTTTTGTTCTTTTGTCCACCTAAAATTGGGGTAATTACCCCTATTTTGTAAAATACAGAATCAAAATTTGGGGTTTAAAAAGTGTAATATTTCACGGATGAAAAAAAAATTTTGTTTTAATTTGACAGCAAATTTCGGGTTTGTTGTCAGCTGTCATTAAAATTAAAACCTTTCAAAGATATCACACTCATCTAGCTTTGAGCTTTTCTAAATTCTATTCCTATTTTTTATTATTCAGTTTTTCTTCTATTTATTAAACAATCGCCCTTTTAAACAAGTTTATTTAAAAATTTGGTGCAAATTTTTCCCATATAAAAACCTTTTACACCTCCTAAAGAGGCAGTGTAAAAAGTGTAAAATTTTAAAATTACCCCCTGGAAAAAAGAACCCGTCTTTGGAAAAATACTGAAAATTAACCTACAAAAAAAGCTTTTTTCTTCAAGGTGCAAAAGTTAAAAATGAGGGACCAAAAACGACCCTATTCCCGTGGTCTATTTCCAGCTTGTGCGAAAGCCTTGAGATAACAAAGGATTGTCCCGGCCTTTCCCTATAAATCTACAACGTATGGCACAGCATTGTCCCCCCCCTCCATTTCCCCTCCTACACAATTTACATAGCAAAAGCTTTGAGACTTCTCGTCGCGCTGCCTGCACTGTGTTTTGGGCTACATTTTAAAAATGTTGTGCGCAAGGATACCCAAACATTAACACTTTTTGTTTTTTTTTGTGTGAATAATGCTACGCTTTACAACTTCAGTTGTTTTGTTATATTTAATTTATTTATTCTGAGATGGCTGAAAAAAATAATATGGAGGATTGACTGGAATGAATTTTTCCACTGTACAAAACAATGTTATTCGGGTATCATTTTCAACTACAAAAAGCCTTTTTTTTTCTAAAACGTAAAAACCTTTTTAAAAACCTTTGATTTTCAACCCCCAAACTCCCCGTGCTTGGGTTCCTCCCCAAAAAGTGACCATGTCCCCCAAAAACCATTTTTCCCGGGTCTACTCTGTCGAAATTCACCTTTGCCACTATTTGGGACGTTTCAAATACTTAAAACAAAAATTTTTTTTAAATAAGTAGATTTGGGAGTGAACTCTGACAGACACAAGTAAATCATGGGTAGGTCAAAAGTATAAGTAAAAATTTTTTACTACTAACTTCATTGCCATATTTTGTAAACCCAAAAATACGGCTACTATGGTCGTTACTCATTTTTGTACAAGCCCAATGACTCAATGCGTTAAAAATTTTGTTTAAAAAAAAGAATTTAAGTGGATTCTGTAATGGAAGACGGATAGCAAATACCCGGGCTCAACACAATCAGCCAAAGGGTTTTCTCCTCTCTTCTATGTCCCTTCTTTTCTTCCAGTAGATCCGAGTCCCCCTCTTCGATCCCTCGCAAAAGGCTTGAAAATTTTGCGAAACATGAGATAATTTGCTTTGGGGTTTTTTAGTTTTGCAAACTTCCAAAATGGATGCTTTTCCTCCTCCATTTGTAGGCTTTCTGGGAAAATAATTGAAATTATTTTATAAAAAATTTTTTTATTTCAAAATTTATTCAAACAGTCACGGGAGAAATGACGTTCAGAAAAAGGGGAAATTTTTCTGGTATAGGGGCATTTTCCCACACTCATGTGACCGTTAAAACAAAGACGATTTCTAAAGGTTTTTTCCTCTAAGAAGGGTTTTTTAAAAAATTTAGCCCCCTGCCCCCTTGCGAAAATGTGCACATTTACAATGTGACGTTTTATCCCAATCAAAGGATTTATTTTCTGCCACATTAATGAGCTACGTAAAGCAGCCTCCAAATTATACTACAAAACTCGTAAGTTGTAATTCACTTTTTTATGTTTTTTAAAATTTTTATACTTATGAAAATACTTTTTCACCAGCATTAACCCGTAAAAAAACATCCCCAAACAAAAACCATCTGAATTACCGGAGCCCTCTCTGACAGGCCGTCAGGCCTTTAAAACGTATCATTAAAAAAGTTTAAGACGTTAAAAAAACACTAGCGTCCAAAAAAATTTGCCCGAAGCAAAATCGTCCGCAGCTCACGCCCCCCCCCCCCCCCCAGACTCCCGACGCCTCAAAGAGTAGGGTTTCTAGTAGCGAGTTCTCTTCAATATTATTCTTGGGGGGTTCACGTATGTTTACGTTTTCCCGTCGAGTAGCGTGAACTCACTTACCAGCAGAATTCCGTGGTTTTTTTAAACTCTTGTCTTCCTGTACCCCTCTTCTGCCTTTTTCGTCCCCTCTATCCCCGCTTTTCCCTGTGTTCCTCCCGGAATTCCTGGATCATCTCTCCAGACTCGTTTCTCCTCTCCAATGCATTGTTCCCCTTTTTAAGTTCCTGTTGGAGAAATGAACGTGGGGCTAAGTTTGGGAATTACGTGTGCAAAAAAATCTCACCAACCCATAGTAACGTCACTGTACCTACCCACTAACAGTCTAATGTCAAATCCCTAACCGTGCTTAAAAACCTTGTAAGGGAACAGCCACAAAGCCCCATTTTTTAAATGAAACCCCAAAAACCAGCCTCATCTGGCCCTCAAATAAACTCTGCAATTAAAAATTTTCTATGATATTTTAAATGAACAATGAAATTTAATTAATGCTACCCACCCCAAATTCAATTTGCTGAATTCAAATGGGGTTGTCGTGGCCCCTGACAAATTCATGTTTTAATACCTGACCTACAAAAAAATCTACATACAAAGATGTAACTGAAGCTTCGTGGGCTGGGGGGGGAGTCTTGCAGCACGGGGAAATTTTTTGGGAGAAATTCAAAACAAAAAAAATTGACAAGGGCTACCACCATCCCAAACTTCCTTGCAAAACCACCCCAGGCCCTCTTCCTGCCCCAAATTTCCCCCCCCTTCCCCCCCCCCTTCCCGATTTACATTTTTTTTTATATTGGCTCTAAATGCAAGAAAAATTGGGGAAAAAGTTTTAGGGAAAATGCTTACAATTAAAAATTTAAAAACAAAAAAATAATCTTTTAGTAAAAAATACGCCTCTCATTCATTTGTTGTTCATGACCTGACTAAAGATCAAAATCCTTTTTAAATACACAAAAGTATACTTGATTTAAACTAATAAATTTAAAACATTTGGGATTGAACAAACTTTTACTCTAAAAAACCCACGGTCTTAATTAGTGATAAACTAGGGGGTTGGCTCATAGGTCCATTCGTTAGTGCACTGCTTTCAATCAAAGTCCCCATTCGAAAACCCCAAAACTAAGCGAAATTTTTCACAAGTTAAATGTGTAAAAGGTTCTTTGGACCCTCTTGCAACAAACAATTTAATTTTCCCAAGGGTTTTAAAACCCAAAAAGCATTGTTTGGGTTTTGGGGCCGCCGCGGGGGGAATCGTGTCCCGCTTTTTGGTTGGGGGGTACTATTTAAAAATATGATCACTATTTTTGGCCATTGTTCGCTCACGATGACTCGGGGCTAACATTTTGGTTTTTAAAATTTAAAAAAAAAATTTGGGGGTTAAATTTAAAAAAAAATTTTTTCCCAAA
>JAMZAV010009750.1:0-23087 GCA_024449915.1 Sweltsa coloradensis
TCAAACTTCCTTATCCAAAAATTTTAACAATTAATTTTATTCCAAATTGGGGGGGGGGGGGTTTTCAAAAAAAAAAAAAAAAAAAAACTATTAAATTTCCCAATTAAAAAACAATGTTTAAAAATTTTTTCCAAATTTAAAATAAAAAAAATTTTTCCCACCTATTTAACTTATTGGTATTTTGTGTTTTTATTTTGTTCATTACATCAAGTAGTTTTTTTGTCCTTGTTTATTCATTTTTAAAATAATATACGGAAAATACTTTTTAATAAAGTAATCAAATGATTTGAGTTTGTCCCCAAAGGGGTTTTTTTGTAGTTTTCTCCCGAAAGTAAAAATGATAAGGACGTATTTTTAAAAATTACGACCTAGTTTAAAAAACTAGTTTTAAAATAATAGTAAAAAAAAATTGTAGAATTGATTATGCCCAATCTTAAAAAATGTTTTTTAAAAGTTTTGATCAGTAGAGATAAAGTGTAAGGACAAGGTTTTTCAATACTGTGCATACAAATTTAAACACTAAATTTTTAATAAATCATCAATCATCATTAGTAAATCAATAATTCGAGTCATTTTTTCAATATCTTTTTTTGGTTTGGGGTCTAAGAATAAAAAAATGTAAGGAGAGGTGTCATTAATTTTATGTACAGAGGGTTTAAAACACTATGTTTTGGGAAATCGTCTTTCAAAGTCGTCTTTAGATTCTTTAAATTTAAATGAAAGCTCGGTTAAAAATAACCAGATGATCACTCCGGGGCGGCGGAAGGGGGGGGGGGGGGAGGTGTAAAAGGCCCCCGGACCCCCCTTTTTAGCGCGCGTAAAAAGATCGCGGCGGAATGTCGACATTCCCGGATATGGTGTGATTTATCTCGCCCCCCCCGACACAAGAGGGTTTTGGCGTGAAATGACGCGGGGTGATGTTTTCTTCGAAAAAAAGGGAGATTCAATAAAAACTTTTTATGTGTCTGCACACGTGGCGTTTTGTAATTTTTGAAAAAGTGAAGATGCGGGGGGTGACGTAAATTTGAGAGGGGGAAAATAATTTCCCAACAAAAAAAAACGTTTAATTTAAATTTTTAATAAATTTAAAGGATAAAAAAACAGACATACCAAGAGATAATCGGAGACGCCGGCAGAAATAATTTTTTTTAAAAAAGTTCTTTAGAAAAAAATTGCTCTTCTATATTTTTTTGTTTGATTTTTGTTTTTGATTCTAAAAGGGTTTTTGATGAATACATCTTTTCTTGTAAAATTTTTCCTTTTCCCCCACAGACCCTTTTAAATTTCTTCTAAATTTAAAGGGATGACACAGTTAAAAAAAAAATTTATTGACAGTCGAACCGTGGTTTTGATGAATACATCTTTTCTTATCAATTATTCCAAATATCCCCACAGACCCTTTAAAATTTCCCCTCTCAATAAGGGATGCCCACATTTAAAAAAAAAATTATTGACAGTCGAAACCGGGCGACTTATCAATAAAATAATTAAACGATAATATGATTAACTATATGGTTTTGAGAAGGTTTTGGGGTGGGGGGGGGGTTATGGGGTGATGGGGGGTAATCGCTACTCTTTCTAATCCCAGTCATCCAATGTATAATTTCCGTGAAGAAAAATTCAATTTTACAACGGTGTAAATCGGCTGTGATTTTCAGATTCACGTATGGCACATAACCAAGACCGAAATTTTCGTCTTCCCTCCCTGTTTTTTTTAAAATTCATTCGCAATTTTGCTTAGCAGCGTTTGTCTATTATTCTGCCTTTAAATTTCCCCAAAGCATAAACGAGATTTTTTGTTGGTTATCTCGAAAACCAAAAAACCCCGATTGCCGCTTTGGGGGTTCCCTCAAAACACCCCCCCCCCCCCGTCACAATCTCCCCACATCCCCAAATCAAACCCCGGGGGGGTTTTCTCGTCACCCCTCCCGCAATGTCGCGAAACTTCCCTTTAAAATGATTACCGATCCATTTAGGGGAACGTGAAGTCACGCAAGGATGGCAAAAAATAATGATGGTACACTCAAAGCAAAAGTTTAGTTCAGTTTCCTGTAGAAGGCCCCGAGTTTTAATTCCGCCTCATTTAGAAATTTTAAAAAATTTTCCTTTTTGGGTTAAATCCAAAAATTATCGGTTCTTGTTGAAATTTGGGGCTTCACGGTACGATAAAGACGGGGACGCATTTGCCGGCCAGGAGGCCTTTTCACTAGAATGGGGCTTTACGCATTTTCCTTGTTACCCCCCTAAGGGCAGGCAGCGCTTTTTTTTGCCCCCTAAAACAGTTCCTCTCCTCTACAAGTTTGTAAAACGAAAGTAAATTTTACACAATTGTCTTTCTAAAAATTAAATCTAAAAGTGTTCTTTAAAAATTGAATTCCCTTTTGGGGAAAAAACCCTGCGTATCCACTAAAACCCGCTCCCCAGGTTTTGGGGCCCCGATTAACGGAAAAAACGTTTGGGGTTTAAATTTATAAACAAAAGGTAAGTGCTTTAGGAAACAGTTTTTGATTTAGGGCCCAGGCCCAGTACGGCGCGAAAAGGTTTGGACCCCACGGGAAAATGATGGCGTCATCTAGCTCGGCCAGAAAAAGAACTACTAGACAAGGTAATTCGATACGTGGGAAAAAACAGATGGAACTTTAGGGGGAAAAACGATGCTTTGGGGGTACTGAGTGGGGAAGACAGAAAACTAAATAAACTGGAGACGCCGCCGGGCATCGGGTTTTTAGCTTTGAAGGGGTGGGAAAAATAAAGATAGGAAGGGAAAGTGGACCTTATTTTGTCAATTCCCCTTTCAGAGCTAAAACAAAAAAAAAAGGATTGTAAACGAACGAATTTTGGGGTTAAACTGCAGCGATATACCAATAAGAGGGCCGCTCGAAAAGGCACACTTTGAAAAAATTAACCTTGCATCGTTGGATGATGTAAGACGTGCGGAACATCTTGGGAATTTCTTCGTACGAAGACAAACTGAATGAGAGGAAAAAAAATTAAATCCGGATTTTTTGACCTAATGCTCCTGTTACTTGCCGCCTATTTTCGAGAATTTTTGGTGTGCGATAGAATTGGGGACGATTTTCCCAAACACCGGAATATTGCGCGAAAAAATCGGGGAAGAAAATGAGCGGGGAAAAATGAACACGTATCTGGGAAAAAACGGATGTTCGTTCTAAACAAATGTAAAACGGTCTAGCTCCAACAAAAAAAAGGTGGTAAAAAAACCCAAAAATCCAACGAACCATTAAATTAAATGTCCCCGCTGCATCAGGTAGGCCCAAAAAGCCAAGGAATGTTAAATGAGAAGAAAATGCCGAAATGCAAAAAAAAGCTGAAAATTTTAAGTTTTTTACTTTTCTTCGGAAAAATTTATGCGAGGAAGCTTTGAGTCAACGCCGCGAATCGGGGTGAGAAAGGTGTTAGATAGGGCTGCACGTCCACCTAGCAATGAAGGGAAGGTTCTTTAAAATTTGCTGAAAAAGCCCCCGGAAAATTAAATCTCGCCAGAAAAACACATCGACGGAGACTCGGCCAAGGGAATCGTGCATCACAGCGAAGTCAACGGAAACAGAAGAATGTACTGAAAGACCCTGACGTTCCTGATTTACAAATGAATTTGTTTCCCCCCCTCGGAAAAAATCAGATGTGGATTAAAAGAAAACTTTAAAAGGGAAGGGCCAAGATCATCGATGAAAGGGGTAGGCAGTATTGTCAGCTGATCGAGTAAAAGGCTCTACTGTGGCAAAGATGGCACAAGTAAATAACCACAATCAAAACCCTACTGGGAGAGTTGGCATCGCAAAATGGGACATTTTAAACGAAAAAGATCTCCTGAAGGCGAACGCAACGGAACTGGCTGGGATCGATTAATCAACCGAGAGAGACGTTCGTTGTGAAACGTGATCCGGGGAAAAATGACCAGAGCCCCTTTTCCAAAAAATTCGGAGAGAAACACGAAATTGTGGAAAAAATTTTTCTCATTTTTGTGGTCCGATGCGCGTTGAATCGAGGGAAAAAGGCAAGTTTTTTTTTTCCCTTTTCATCACGATTGCTCTCGTGGTGTAAAGTAAAAAGCTAAAGCAGAAAAGGGGGCCCTCTGGATGCTTTTAAGGTTTTTCAAAGCTTGTCGAGACACATACTAGTAAAAAAAATGACTTCAATCGGACAAGGCCAAAATATCGAAGTATCGTTTTTGAACTACTTAAAAAAAAAAAGGGCATGGACGTAGGTAACGGTTTACGCACACCCCGGAACAAAACGGATCGGGGAAAGGAAAAAACCGTACGCTCGTGGAAAGGGCGAGGTGCCTACTGATAAATCCGGACTCCCACCCGTCGTTTTGGGGCGAACAATAAACACGGAAAATTTTACATCAAAAACGGGGTTTCCTTTAAAAGTAAGTGGCAAAATCCTTTGGGAAAAAGGGACGGGAGAAGCACCGGCGTGAGTAATTACGTAAATTTCGGCTGGGGAAGTTTTCATTTTGATCCGGGAACCACTCGGAGCAATTCGAGCCACGCCGAAAAAAGGGTTTTTATTTGCGGTTATTAAAGGATCGAAAGCATACAGAGTATGGGTACCGGAAGATAAAAAAACGACAAAAAGCGAGAGTAAAAATTTTACAAAGTCATAACTTCCCTCCGAAAAAGTGTACGAGGATTTTATACCGGAGGAAAAACCAACTCCCCAGTGGGAAAAGGCGTTGAGTTTCCGGGCGAAGAAAAACGAGTCGAATAAGGGAAAAAACCGCCAAAGAAGCGCGGCTGAGAAAAACCCAAGAAAGAGGCCGTGGCCGACCCGGAAGCTATGACGGTCCGGGGGAAGCCCCCAAGAAGACTACAACCCGGGCCTGTTAGGGGAAAAGATTTGGAATTTCCCGGTGTAGCCAAGTTCCTTTCCAAGGGGCGATAGTGGTCCGAACAGGGACGATGGCGTAAAGCCGTACACCGAGTAAAATCATATCAAAAAAGATCGTTGGGAAATGGTGGAAGTCCTCGAATCGCAAGGTAATTGGCAGTCGAGTAGCCTGAGAAAAAAAATACGATCGGTGGGAAAAGACCCAAGAAAAAACTAGGGTATCGCTAGGGGCTTCGCACAGCGTCCCGGTGTGGATTCGACGAGATTTTGCGCCCGGGGGCGCGTATCATTCCGTACGTATGATGATGGCTCTAGCGACCTGGGATGGGTAAATCAGTTCGACGTCACGACCCCCATACCTGAATGCGTGCTCGAAGAGAAATATAAAAGGGGGTGCCCCCAAACTCACTGAAGAAACATAGGGAAAAATCCACACGGAATCGAAGAAAAAGCGAAATGGAAAAAAAAGAAAAGGGAAATGCTCACGAATAAGGGATGGTAACAAGGTATGTCTCTAAATAAGGCGCTTTCGGGCTGCGTCAGGCCGGGGCGTCGCGGCATGTAGCATTGAGCGAACAAAATAACGAAATTTTGGGTTGAAACAATCTGCTGCCCACCCTTGCACATTTTTCTCGGGCAAGGGGGAAAAAATCCCGATCGCATGGTAACGTGGAGCATGTTAGTCGCACCCGAAAAGGAAAGTCATTGCCCAAATTTTTGATCATCGTCGAAGGTATTCGAAGTCAAATCTTGGAAAGTGAATATGTCTTAAAAAAGAATTTGTCAGAGACGTTAAAGGGAAAACCTGAAACCCCGAGGATATGTAAAAGAATCCTAGAAAGTACGAAGTCGGGTCGAAGCCCGTATTACGCTGTTGGACCCCCCACGAACGAAGAGGGAAAGAAGAGAAGCCAACAGGGGAAAAGGAAACTCCGTACAGAGAACTAATAGGGGGGAAATGATGTATTGGCTGTTTCCTAACCTACATAGCCCCGCGGGAGCTATTAAGCCCAAAACAATTTCCCGCTCGACAGAACTCCTGGATCGCGGCGAAACGGGGTTTTGCGGTACTTTAAGGGGACGGCGGATATTTGGTCTACGATTCGAGAAATGCGGAATTGGTTTGGGTTTTGGGGGACGCAGTGGGGGGGAACTGTTCGAACGAAAGGGGTCCTATACAGGGTTGCTTTCATCCTGGCGGTTTTCCTTTTTCCCGGGGAAACAAGAAAGCAGAGAACAGTGGCCCTATCGCGACGAGGGGAGTTTGGCTCTCACCCCAAACCGCTAAGGAAGCCATATCCTTTAGCGATTCCCCGTAGAAAATGGTTTTTAGAAATTAGCCAAGTAAAAAAATTCGCGACAAAAATGGGCAAAAGTTTTCAGAAAACCCATTTACCATCGAAGAACGAAGCAATAGATGTGCGCCCCCACTTCATCAGAGAAGTGTTTGGAAAAAGGGTTTTGGAAAAGGGCGAACAGGGCGACCCAGGACAGGAGCTGATACAAAAAAAGGGATGCCTGGACCGAACAGCGAAATGCCTTCGGATGCTGGGACTGCAGAACTCCTTTTTATCTCGAGGGGAAGTGTTGAAATTGGGGCTTCAGGGTACGATAAGAGCGGTCAGCTTTTTGCCCGGCCGGAGGCCTACACTAGAAAGGGGGCTTCACGCATTTTCCCTTGTTTCCCGCTAGAGGGCAGGCAGCGTTTTTTTGCTCGCCTAGAAACAGTTCCTTCTCCTCTACAACGTTTGTAAAACGTAACTAAATTTTATCACAAAATTTTTCTTGCTAAATTAAATTTAAAGAGGTTTTTTTGAACAAGTCTTGAATTTCCCTTTTTGTGGAAATAACCCTGCGTATCCACTCAACCGCTCCACAGTTTAACGAATCACATTTTAAAATAGGGATTCAACAACAAACCCCAAAAAAATTTTTACGACTTATTTGTTTTGAAAGTACTAGGGACAAAAAAATGTTGTGTTCATGAAAATTTCGAAAACGTTTATAAGAAATGCAAGCGACGATCTTTATGCCCCGCGACCTTTTAGGATTTGGATCAGATAATAATGGCCATTATTGGATATTAATTTTATTTTCTATAAAATTACGTTTGTTTTGAAATTTGATAAAGTGTTCAGTCGAAAACCTGATGACCCAAAAAGGGTTAATTTCGGAGCCCATTTTTTGCTTGAGTGGGTTTCTAGAGGGTGTTATTCTTTTGCAAAAATTTCAAAAAAAAAGCTGTTTTAAACAGGTGTACCCTTTTTATAAATTTTTATTTTTATTTTTTCAAGACATGAAAACCGTCGAAAATTTTTTTACGGGCCCAATCATTCTATCCCATCCAAGACTGATTTATCAATGTATAAAAACGGTTTTGAGTTAAGTTTCCAGGTTAATAAAATAAAAATTATAACGTTTTTTGGGTTTAAAATTTTCTTATTTTAAATCCTCCCCGCTCTTTGCGCCATTTTCTTTTGTGTTTTTAGTGTTTCTTTACATTACATTCTGTTATTTACCTTAGCGTTTATATTCGATTCCACTATTTCTTTCTCAGACATCTCAATCGGAATCCAGCAGTTTCCTTCATAAAAAAAGAAAACATGGTTTTATTCACATGTTCAATTGGATCTTGACAGTTGAGCACTCGGTAGTAAAACTACATGGCGGAAAAGATTGTATTCACTCGATGCAAAACTGAATAGGGGTGATGTAACTGGCGGAGTGGAATGCGGTGTGCTATGGTATGTTCCATATAGAGGTTGCAGCACATTACCTTATGCCTTAAGGCATAGCACTCTGTATCTGGCTGCCAAATTTATATAGAATACACTGTAGGTTCATAGTGACTGAATGCATGGGAGTAAAGAGTTGACTGGCGAATTTTAATATAATCATAATTATCAGTTTGATAAAAAGGACAAAAAGCTGCAAACAAACTCCACTCCTGTACAAGTGTACAGACATTTTAATAAGAAATTTGAAATATGAAAGTTTATTATCTTCTTTAGGGAGTTTTTTAGGACTTAAAGTGTTTTCATAAGTGCTGATAATCTAGGACTAAGGGAATATCTTGAAAACAAATAACCAAGTTTAACGAAATATGCTTCTGGCTTTCACTTAACTAGAAATGATTTTGGATGAATTAATCACAATTATTGACGGTATTGCTATTTTGAACCAGGACAAACGTTTCCACATTGAATTGGTTAACAATGAATGTTTTGTGATGATATTCGAGATGAAATGTTTAAGTATACATTGTGGGACTTAATGCGGGAATACCACTTTTTTTTTTAAATACCGTACCTTAGAAAATCTTCAGTCAGAATTTTTGTACGTGGATATCGAGCTGACGATCTACTGAACTAGAATCTCATAAATATATTTTTGAGCTTCCTCCATCGGTCGAACCACTTAATTTATTTTTATTTGAAAAGTTTTCGTCATAAAACACTGTCGATAGGCTATTCCACTATTTACGTAAGGATGTTTTTCTCTATCTGCTCCAATGTAAAATAAATGTTTTACTTTATATTATGCACCAATACAACATATTATGTAGTTACAAAAATAATTCGTAATGAATCTCTCCAAGCCCTTAATGTATTATGTCTTATTTTTTATTATAAATTACCAGAACTTCCTGTTTGCATTAAGTATTCACCGTAAGCGGCTATGTACATTATTTAACATATAACAGAATCGTTTCCAAACGGGGCACACTTTGACGATCCCCATCACCCCTCTAAAACAACTTTATAAAACAAATAATTTGATTTAGAGCAAATTAACAAATATCATGAACTTGTGTCGACTCTTGATGTTATTTAACTGCGATGTGCCCACCCCTGACTATAGATTGGGGAAAAAACTTGTTAATGTGGTGTAGACGATTGTTTTGTTTGCTCCTCCCCAAACAACAAACCAACCGTATTCCGAAGTGACACCAACTCTAAAAAGTTGACATCATCACTCAGACAACCCACGCAATTTCTGGGAACAATACGACTGCAAGAGAATCGATAAGTTTTTTACGACACCAAAACAGAGCCACGTCATAACAGGGAAGTCAAGTGACACCTAGCTACAGGTGACAGTAAAACTAACTGCTGACAGGGGGGGTCGATATGAAATATTTTATATCCAGTAGTTTTCTCAACTAAGGGGCTCGAAAGAGTTGTTAAGTTCACTTTAATCAAAATTCGTTAATTGCAGCAACAAAAATCCATACAACAGTAAGTAATTTAATTAGTCAACGTTTCTTTGCTGGGAAAATTTAAATTTGGGAAAATATAAATACAAGTTAGTAGTAAATTACTTTTCTAATGGGCATTGAAAGACAATGTAAGGTACTTAAACAGTGAATTTACATTAACTGTTAAGACTCGACGGTGCGATAATAATTAATCAAATCAATATTTGACCCTATTTCCAACCATGAAGTAGGGAAGGGGGAGGGGGGGGGGGTCCACCTCATTCTTGCATGCCCCCACCCCCAGTTTATCGAAGACGGCTATACATGGTTAAGGCTATATCCAATTGTCTCTTTCTACCTCTGTATTCTCATCTTCACTATCTTTTTCCTCTTCGGGACCTCCGTCCATGAACCCGGCACCTCCACCAAAATAAATAAAAACTAAAGGGGATGTTATTTGTCTAACCATTCCTTCAATCTGATGATGAAGTAGCTTCGCTCACGATTTTGAATACTCCCGTATCCATATTGTCTAAAAAAATCAATTGCCTAGATTAAGAGTAACCCAATTTATTGGCTGCTGACGAACGATTGTTGGGTGACCACAAGGATCCAGCATAATAAATTAACAATTTTTTTTTTTAACTTATAACAGTTGTTATATAAGTGGTTTTTCAAAATAATAATAATGATATCGAGCCCTATATCCAACTAAGTCAAGTAGGGTGTGGGAGGTTCCCACCACATTCTTGGCTCCCCGGGCTTATCGAAGCCGGCTAAGCCTGACGCTTCTCCCACATCATCTTTTTCTTCCTCTGCATCATCTACTTCACTTTCTTCTCCCCACACTGTCTTCTGCCTCAGGGACCTCCACAGTTTTTGGCCATATTTTCGTTCTTTTCCCCAAAATCTTTCGTAGTTTAACACCTTTCCCAAGCTGCATTTCTCCTTTAAAATACATTGCTATAACTTCTTCCCATCTCAGTCTGGGGCGGGCCTCCCTCTTTTTCTCTGATATGTCCTGCGTCTTTTTCATACTGCAAACTTTGGGAATCCTGTCCTTATGCATCCTCTTCACGTGTCCAAACCACCTCAGCCTTTCTTTCCCTAGAAAAAATAAATCAAAATAACTAAGAAAAAATACAATAAACTCTTCCAAAATGCCCGCTTCCTGCCTCCTTTTTAATTTTCTGCCTAAAAACCCCCGAACCCCCAATTGTCATGACTCTAGGGCAAACCCTTTTTACTTCTTTCAAAAAAAAATTACTAAAAAAATTTTTTTTTAATTAACCCGGGTGAGGGTTTTTCCCCAAAAATTTTTATTATGACCCCGAACCCGAAGACCAAAACCCCCAAAAAAAGTGGGTTTTTTTTTTTTTTTTTTTCGTCTTTTGTTCCCCCCCCTTTTGGGGCAAAGATTTTCGATTTTTTTAAATTTAAGGGGCCTGTTTTCCCCCACAAAATTTTGTTTTTGGGACAACGAAAAAATTTTCCAAAAATTTACTTTTTTTTTTTTTTTTTTTTCGTTTTTTGCCCCTTTTTGGGCCGTTCTGAAAAACGGCGGGGGCCCCCTATAAAATTAAAATTATCCCTTACTTAGGTTATGTAGGGTACCCTTTGAAAGAAAAAGTTGAAAATTCCCAAATCTTTTGAATAACTTTTATTTACGGGGTTTTTTTGATTTTGTTGGCGATCTTTTCGTGCTATTTGGTCCATTTTGACCAAAAGGGGGGATGTTACAAACATTCATAATTGTCCTGGAAAAGATAAATTATAGTAAATAATTTGAAAAAAAAGTAAAATTGCCAATCTAGAGAATAACTTTAATAAAGTTTTAGGGAAATACAAATTGCAAGAAACATAAACTGCCCCAATATCCCCTCATGGCGGTACGCAAACAAGATTGAAATATAAGATTTCCAGAAAAGAAAAACTTAAAAAAAATTCCATCAATGGTGGGCTTAAAGGGTTTTCAGTAGTTTGTACTTGAAAAACCGCCCCCCATAATAAGCTTCCACGAGGTGAGAAGAGTAATTAATTTGAAAAGTATTCTTTTTATACTCGGCACTCCTAAAAACAGTGTTTTAAAACTTGAATCTGGAAGAAACTATTGTTTTATTTCGTACTCTTTTTGGACATCTGTGCTTGATTATTTCGCCCCTCTTTCTGAATTTCCTTATCCGTGCATGTTAACCCTTTATGGGAGTGGTTTCCTATTTACCACCACCTTTCAAAATCTCCCGGAAAAAATCGCCAGTTTTTCATACTTTTAACCCATTTCAAACGCTGCTTTTTTTTTTTCCCAATCTAGTTTTTTACTTCCCTTTAAAAATTTCCTAATGATTAGAACGATTTTTTCAATTGATCAAAATCGAATTGTGTATAAAACCAAAAATCCCAAAATTTCGTTTTGTCCCAAAATTTTTGAGGGGCTGTCGTAGTAGATCCCATTTTGAACATGCAAAAATGAAAATGAAAATTGTCAAAAAATCATTTTTTTTTAATTTTGGTACCAATTTTGGGAAATTTCAAAATCACAATTTTCCCGAAAAGATCAGTAAAAAATAAAATAAATCTAAAATTCTAACAAATTATGAATTTAAATGTTAAGGAAAAAAGAAAAAATGTTGGCTCCAACTTATGCTTTTTATTCTGCATGCCTCCGCTCGTGGCTGTTGTTTCAGAACACCAGCTGGAGAATTCCTCTGTTTTCATCCTCTAATGGCTTTTGTGTCGGTGGTCGTTGTTCGTTCACGCGGTAGTAGCATAGGGGGTAGCTTAGTACTCACCGGCGACAGACAATAAACGAATCAATACTCTCTTGTTGAAACCAAAAGAGAGCACAACAAAATGCTTTGTGCAGCTTGAATTGTTTAAACCCATCGAGTTTGTATTAAATTAACACAACGCGACATGGTAACTCTGGTATGAAGTGAGAAGGAATATAAAATAAAGCGTATGTGAAAAGTATACTGAAAAAATATCAAGTATATTTTTATTATTTTTTATTTTTATCGTGAGCCTGTTATAGGGTGCAATGTATGCCTCTCTTTAGATTGAACTAGGTGTTGAAGATAGTGCAATTAATACTTTAAATTCACATTAATGACTGATGTAAATCTCGTAAAAGCCCTTCAGTCAGGAATGCTGGTCACGACGGGATTCGAACCCGGGACCTCCCGAATCAGAGTCTAGCACCTATAGCGCTCGAGCCAATACTTTTGGTTGTATATTTTATAGCAACTTCAGGGAGGGGTAGTACCCAATAGAAGCTACTTGTGCATCAAATTGTTGAAGAAGAATACAAAATGAAAAATACTTTCCATTATTTTTAAATCTCGTTTTTTGGTGGAGGTGCCGGTTATTTACAATGAAAATCTACGGGACGCTATTAAGGACCCCCCCCCCCCCCCCCCCCGCCTGAAACCACATGGAACAACATTCTTAATCATGTTGGAAGGATATAGATTAAAACAACAATCGAGGTCATGTTCGGTTTTTATCGTAAAACGTGAAAACGCACAGACGGACGGACAGAAAGTTTTGAATACGAATTTTTAAACGGGTTATTGAGTATCAATGTAAGCCCTAAAACAATAACACAAAAAAATAATCTGATTTTGTATGAAGTTTAGAACGTTGATTTATATTCATAGTCGCTAAAAATTTCTCTTTGAACCAGTAAAAATCATTTTTAAGGGAAAAGAATGTTTTCATCTCAAGGTAAACAGTAAATAAATTTACTATAAAAAGATTAGATAACAATATTTTGTTTGTTAAGTAGCTATTGATATAATGAGGATGATATTTTTTGCGACATTAAAGGAAGGAAGTTTAATGTGGGGCTGTTTCAGTGTTTCAAGTAACGTTTTTTTTTTAAATAACTTTATTTTTTATTTTGCTTATCAAGCAGTCTTTTCAGCTACGAATTGCGATCTCCACACATTCTCTTCTCACCATATCGTGTATAAGTATTCATTTTTTTGGTTCTCATCTTCCATTTCACTTATTATTTTCTTACGTTAAATTTTCTTTTACTTTCTTTAGATGTGACATTTTAAATTTTTTTTATTTTTCCCTCGCATCTAAAAGAAAAATTGTTTCGTTTAAATGTTTTTATGTCTTTCTTTTCGAGATACTAATTATTTTTATCTGATAGATAAATGCTTTGCATTAAAAATTCTTGCCAGATCTTCGCCCTGCAAACATTCTTAACCTGTGTACTTTATCCTGTTAAAAGCTATCATGGTTTAGGACCACTAAGTAAAATAATAATTAAATAAAAATTAACAAGCTTCGTTATTACATGCCAGTTTATGTTACTGTTTGTATGTGGTTGATAAAATTTTAAATTATTTTATGTCTTTTTTATATCAAAAATGATGTTGAAAGGGGATTAGATGTACATAAATATTTTAAACTAGATTTTTAATCGAAATATCCCTAAAACTTACTTACACACAATTTCATGCTCCAGTTTTTTACTGCCAAAACACACGTTATCTCAAACCCATTAAAACATAACTTGTCAGTATTACTTCTCAATCCAATCTGCAAGTCACTAGTAAAAATACCTTAAATAGTATTAACAATACGTTACCATATTGAATAACAGACTACGTACAGAAGAGTTCTGAAAAATATTTAAAATCGAGTGTATTTTCCTTCATTTATATATTTGGGTAAATCAACGTTTACAGTGTTCAAAATAGTTGATTTTCACTTTCTTAATATTAATTTAATTAGAACAGATAAACTTTCCCCAATTCTGATTGGATTGAACTCTTCCAATATACAGACACCATCTTACCCACCACTTTACCCCTCACGTTTCAGAGGTTCGTAATCCCACCCCAAACTACAAAACAATCCGCACGGGATCATTTAAAAGCCGCAGGGCTTCGCTGTACTGCGTGCTTTGACCTAAGAGAGCTCTTTCCTTTATCATGGAGAATAAATATGGGTAAGAGCCCCTCCAATGCTTTTATAAGAGATATCGTGAATACCCCCGGTTATAAATTTTGGGTTTAGTGACCCAACGCAACAATAGTCCCTTTACTTATATCACGCAAAAATAAAATATAGTAGGAAAACCCAAACGCCCTCGAGTTTTTCGTTGCGCGTATGGACTTATCTGTCCTTAGAGAGCTCTGTACTTATATCTGGATATATAATAGGGTAAAGGACCCTACACCGCTAAAGAGACTTTTTATACTTGTACATGGAGTTAAAATATGGGTAAGAGCCCTCCCCAAAGAGAGCTTTTTTACTTATATCATGGATATAAAATTTGGGGTAAGAGACCCTAAAACCCGCTAAAGAGCTTTTTACTTAATCATGGAGTAATAAAAATGGGTTAGAGCCCCTACCCCGCTAAAGAAGCTCTTTATACTTATCATGGGTATATAATATGGGTAAGGGAGACCCTAAACTGCTAAAAAAGAGTTTTTTTTACTTATTATGGATATATAATTGGGTAAGAGACCCTCCAATGCTATTTTAGAGATATCGTGAATCCACGGAGTATATAATTTGGTTGTGCCCCAACGCAGCAATATTTCCCTTTACTTATATCCGGATAAAAAAATACTTAAAAGAACCAACGCCCATCGGGTTTTTGTTGCGTCGATTTGCTTTCTTCTGTCCTTAGAGAGCTCTGTACTTATTCAGGATTTAAATTTGGGGGGGGGAAAAAGGGACCCTACACCGGGGCTAAAGAGAGCTCTTTACTTATATCATGGAATTATAATAGGGGAGGGGACCCTATTTCCGCTAAGAGAGCTCTTTTTATACTTATATGGAGATAAAATGGGTTGAGACCCAAACCGCTAAAAAAGGGGGCTCTTTATATTTATATCTGGAGTATATAAATGGGGGAACCCTAAAACCGCTAAAGAACCTCTTTATTTATATCATGGAGTATTAATATGGGAAAAGAGACCCACACCGCTAAAGGAGCTTTTTATAGAATATCAGGGAGTTATAAAGGGGTAAAGACCCTAAAAACCGTAAAGAGATTTTTTTTTATACTTATTCTTTTGGATAATAATATGGGTAAGAAACCCTACACCGCTAAAGAGAGCTCTTTCCCTTTATCAGGGATAATAAAAATGCGTTAGAGATCTTACACAGCTAATTCCTCTTTACTTAATCACGGAGAATAAAATACCTCTAGTAAGAGAACCAACGCCCTTGGTTTTTTCTTTTTGCGTCGTATTTGCGTGCTATATGATCTAGAGAGCTCTTTACTTATATCATATAGTCTAAAAATTGGGAAAGTACCCTACACGAAAAGAGGCTATTTACTTATTCAGGGGTTTAACAAAAACTAAAAAGAAAACCAACCCCCTTTCGAGGTTTTTTTTTTGTGTTATACTACGTGATATGCCCTTTCAAAAAAGGTCTTTCCTTAATATGGAAATATATCTTCTGGTTAGTGGCTCAACACCCATCTGTCCTGAGAGACCCTTTACTTATATCATGGAGTTAAATATGGGTAAAGGACCAACGCCATCGATGTGTTCTTTTCTTGTCGTACGGGCAAAACAATGCAGAACGTATCCCTATTAAATTAAGCTTCTAAATATATAATAAAAAATTAATTATTGGGCCATTTTTATTTAAATTTATAGAAAAAAAAAATCACATTTTTAATTTTTTTTGAAACAATATTTCTTTTATTTTGACTGTTTCAACATAAAAGTAACATTTTCAGTTTTCCCTAAAAATTTAAAAGAAAATCCTACTTTTTTTTTTTTAAACAAAAAAACCTCTTTTATAAAATTTTATACGTGTTTTTCCTTAATATCTTACACTTTTAGACGTATTAAAAAATAATAAAACAAATAGAATAGTTTAAAAAAACCCCCTTATGTCCAGTTTAAAAACGAAATCCGTTTGCATTTTGTTGGGGACAAAAATTTTTTATGATGTTATTGTAGGGGGTCACTAGTAGATGAAAAAATCGCAGATATATTTTTTCTATTTGAGTTTTTTGGACCCAAATTTGGTTTTGGGGAATTTTCATATTTTTTGGCGATAACTTCTCCAAATCACGCGAATCGAAAAAATTTAAATTGCTTTCATTTGTTGTTAAATAGAAATAAAAAAAACCCGGTTTAAATTGGTTTATATTTTGAAATGTACATCACTGACAAAGTTCTGATAACATTTTTTTATTTTACAATGCCGCCCTTTCCAAATGGGGAAAAATTTTTTTGCGAATTATTCATTTGGAACTATAATTCTGAAATCTAATTACGTATCTTTTGAATGGACTAGCGTTTTTGTATTTTAAAAAAACTATGGAAATGGGGGTGGTTTAGAAATCTCGCGTTTTGGAGCATAGAGATTTTATGTTTTCGAAATCTAAAATCTTGTACTTTTGAGGGGTTTTGGTATTTTCAAAAAGGGTGGAACTCTTTTGGGCAAGTGTTGTTGTAAAAAGACAGTTGAAGATGGAGGGTAATGAATAGGGGAGGAAAAAAGGGATTTTAATTGTGAAATAGGCGAGCCTTAATTTGGTAAGAGATATTAAAAAATATGTATTTTAAAAAGGGACCACAGGATTTTCACAAGTTTAAACCTATGCGTTTTGACCTCACATGTTTTAAAAAATTTAAAATAAAACTATCTCGCACTAAAAAATACTTTTTTGTAGCCATTGGATTAATTTTATTGTAGTTTAATAGTCCGGGGTCTTACGCAAATTTGAGGTCAACCTTGGACAAATTGCAATAGAACGATTTGGTATCATTGGGATTCAGGAAAAAAACTTAATAACCATAAAAAAACCCCTAAAATCCCAAGGGGGGGGGGGGGTCTAATCATCCCCAAAAGAAAGTGTAATAAAATTGAATTTTAAAAAAAAGGTTTTTTGAAACCCAGTTCCCCTTTTGTAATCAAAGCTTTTTCAAGGGTTTTTTTGAAAAAAAAAAATGACATTGTTTTTAAAAATTATTTTGGTCCAGAAGGTCAATGAAGGTCAAAATTTTTTATTTTTTCAATGTATTTTTGGGAAACTTTTTTTTATTGGGCACAATAATGTTTTTTTGTTGTTTTGTTGTAAAAAAATAATTAGAAAAAGGCCACATTGATACGGTATAAATCTCATGGGAAAAAAGGTTATTATGACTCTGGGGCCATGAAACCCCGAGTATGTAGTCAAAATCTGTTAAACTACGTTAAGGGGCACTCAAAATCATGTACGGGAACAATGTAATTCGCCGTAGAGGTTTCTCAATACTATCTCGACTATATTTTTGGGGGCCCAAAACCACACTTTAAAATCCTTACTAAAGATTTTATTCATGTTTTCTTAAATAATTCATTAAAAAACCAGATTTTCCCCCACCCTTGAATTTTTATTTCCCCCAAATTTTACACCCCCTAAGTTAGGCATTTAGGTTGTCACGGGGGGGATTTTATTTTCGCAAAATCTAGTACCCCAGGTGCCTGCTATAGGGGATTGGGAACTCAGGTACCCCCCCCGTTAAAAAAAAAAATTTTTTTTCTTTTCGGTGTTTCCAAGCCCAAACAAAAAACGGGGGAAAATTTAAATTTGAATACGTATAATCAACTATTTAGGTACCTGACAAAACCTGCTTATTTTGTTAGGGTGAAAACATTTCCCTTCGATTAAAAATTGGGTGAAAAATTACAAAATCGCTTTTTTTTTTAATTCCCTGCCAGGTGCCTAATTCAAAGGGTTAAATAAACGTTTTTTGAAAAAATTTTCATCCCCTATTTAACTCGTAGGAATGACGCTCCCAACCAAAATTTTCTGGGTTTTCCCGGGACCTAAAAACTGATTATGACGTTTCAAATTCATTTCCCTTTTTTTGGAGGCTTGGGAAACCACGGAAAAAACCCAAAAAAAAAAATTGTTTTTTTTAAAGGGGTACCCCGAGTTACAGTACCCCATCGGGCACCTAGGTATTTGATTTTGCGAAAAAATTCCCCGTAGACAACCCCAATGCCTACACTTATGGGGGGTAAAAATTTTGGGGGAAAAAAACTTATCTTAGAGCTATATTAAGGGGGTTAATCCCTTTATTTTAAAGAATTAAATTTTAAAAAAATCCTGGATAAAACTTCAGTAAGGGTTTTTAAAAAGTAAAATTTTGACCCAGGTAAATCCCAAAATATAAATCTTGATTGTAGTACTTGAGAAACCCCTATCGGCGAATTCATTATTAGTAACATGATTTGAGTCGCCTTAACGTAAGTAAACAGATTTTTTACTCATACCGTAGGTTCATGGCCCTACAGATTGTAAAATAACCTTTTTCTGCCATGATTGACTTTAAAAGGGCCCACCGTACAGTGTGGTCTATTTACTTTTTTAAAAAAATGAGAATCTAAAACATTTTTGTGCCCAAAAAAAAACTTTACCAAATTTTTATTGAAAAAAAATTTAAAATTTGACCTTTATTGCCTCCTGGACCAAAAATTTAATTTTTGAACAAATTGCATTTTTTTTTTCGAAAAACCCCCCGAAAAAGCTTTGATGAAAACAAAGGATACTAGGGTTTTATTTTCTCTTTTTTAAAATTCAATTTTATTACACTTTCATTAAGGGGGGTGATTAGACCCCCCCCCCCCCCCTTTGGGGTTTTAGGGGTTTCTTTAGATTATTAAATTTTTTTTTCTGAATCCAATATACCAAAATTTCCCTTTTGTTGCAAATTTTTCCAAAGGGTTCGACCTCAAATTTGCTATAGACCCCGGCTATTGCTTACAATAAAACTTTCTCTATGGCTACAAAAATAAGTATTTTTTAACTGATGCGGAAATTTAGTAAAATTTTAAACACATGTGAGGTCAAAACGCATAGGTTTAAATAGTGAAAGTCCCTTTGGGCCCTTTTAAAATATATATTATTTAATATCATCTTACCAAAATTTAAAGGGCCGCCTATTTCCATTTAAACCATTTTCCTCCCGATCATTTTCCTCCATCCTTTAACGTCTTTTTACAAAAATTACTTTGCAAAAAAGGGTTTCCCCCGCCTTCTTGAATACTACCAAAAACCCCTCAAAAAAAACACAGATTTGAGTTTCGCAGCATAAAATCTCTATGCTCAAAATCGACGAGATTTTTAAAACCCCCCCATTTTCCATAGTTTTAAAGATAAAAAAACGCTAGTCCTTCAAAGATACTAAATTTGATTTCATGAATTAAGTTCCAAATGAAAAATTCGCAAACAACTTTCCACATTGGAACAGTCGTGTATTGTAAAATAAAAACTGTTACGAACTTTTGTCAGGGGGGACTGTACATTTCTACTATAAAATCCCTTAAACCCTTGTTATTTTTCCTATTGAAAACAAATGGAAATGCATTTAAAATTTTTTTGTTTGCGCGATATTGGAGAATTATTTCCAAAAGTATGAAAAATTTAAACCAAATTTGGTCCAAGAAACCCCAAAATAGAAAAAAATATACTCCGATTTTTCATCTACTGTGACCCTCTACAACAATCAATCATAAAAAATCTGTCTCAACAAAATGCAAAAGGATATTCGATTCTAAAATGGACTATTAAGGGTCTATTTCATTTTCTCTCAGAATATTTTATCTTGTACTTTATTCAGAACGTTACGTACCTCATAAGATAAAATTCAAAACTTATTTTTATCTTTTAAATAATAACGTAATCATCCAACGTGGCTGGTGATCAAAGTATAGTCACGGGCAGTCTTTTAACTCACAACCACCAAACGACATTATATAATCGTGTATCTAGCGACTCCCCACACGCCGAGCTAACGCAATAACGTGAATCCTGTGATAGATATCATGAACGTTTTTCTGAAGGGTATCGTTATTGATTTCGCATTTTCTCACTTTGGTGTCCCATAGAAATGTCTAAGATATTCGAGATTCTTAAATCCTTATAAGAGATGGAGTGGGGGGGTTTTGTAGCGCACAAATTGAGCGTCGGAGTTTGTTGAATATTACTAGAATACGAGATTTTCTGTTCGTGGTATTAAAGAAGAGAGATTGGAGGAATTTCATTTCGGTTCGATGGGAATTATATAAAGTTCAAGTGCGATGCCTTCTACGAATTGTTAAGGATTCACAGTCAATTTTTTTTTTTACAAGTTCGGTGGGGTCCCTAAGTTTTGGTACAGTTATTTTGTTTTTCAGTATTGTTATCATATCGTCATTATTAAACCATATTTTGTCCCGGCAGCCAATATAACCAAAATTACGTAATGAATATTGTTTGTATTTTTTATAAAAATTTTCACGAAATTGAAATTTAAGCAATTTGGCGTATTTTTGTGATTCGATAAGCAATTTACTTCGCAAAATTCGGTTTTGAATCAAATTAAAATGTAAAATGAAGGGATATTACAATTGTCAATTAAAAAAAAATGATTGAAAAACAGCTACTGTTAAATGTTTCCTTTGATTGTACACACAGACGAAAAATTATATTTCTTGGCCTGAGAACATAAAGAGCTGTTTTTGTTGTATTTTGAAACAAAATATTATTTAATAATTATGGAAACCGATTAATAGTGTAGAATATTACACAACCTACTTTTTGTTAAGTAGGCTCGAAAATCACAGTTTAAATTAAATTAAATGTCATATTTATGAAGGAAAATACAATTTAAAGATGTTTTAACCAAAGCCTATAGCTATCTGCATTTTGAGGGAGGAATTGATCCACATGACGACCAAAGATTTATTTTTAATCCCGTAAGAACCCTGTCATCTGAGGATTAGATATCCCTCTTCAGGTGTCTGTCTAGAATGCACTTTCAGACAGGATTGCCAGTGGCGGGATTCGAACGTATGACCTTCTTATTCAGCGTCTTACCCTTTACGCTTCAGCTCCATATTTGGCGCATACTGTGTAATTAATAAATAATTAGAAGCTTAATACGAAAGTAAATGATAAGTCTTACTAACCGTTAAATATATTTTCTTATATACCACACCAGAACTTTATGACAACATAATTCTTCGCAAGTGGTTAGAGTCCTTAACTAACAGGTAACATTTTAAACCTCCCCCCTTCCAAACATGTATCCTCATTTTCTGCTGTAAAACAAAAAAGGAGCACAATGGTATCACATTTTTTCCTAAAAATTTCTCTCAATCTAAATCTGTGGGTATAAATGCCTTCGTCCAGTCGGGCCACTTTTCAAACAGTATCCCCACACATCCAAAGAAAAGACGCCGATCATCACAAAGAAAGCGGCTTGTCTCGTCAATCGTTGATCGAACTGAATGGGGTTTTCATCGGGCTTTAATCGGGTGTTTCAAATCCCGAGGCTCGTTCTCCAGGGAGAAAGATTAAACTCCGCTCGACTCAACTATACTAGCCGGCCGCAGCTTGGAGATACATTGACAGGTGCAATTCCCTCTTCACTTTGTTTATCTCACTGACAACACAGCGATAAATCAACAGCATTGATAGAACAAAGAAACAAAGTGCTTGGGAGAAAGTAAATAGGCATACCTCTTTACAACGCTTATGTTGAGTTTGGATCTGTTACAAGAAGACAATATATTTTCTTTTCTTACAGTGCACCAAAATAAACGTATACCGCCGAAAAGATTTTACAGTTTATCTAATACTTATTTTAAAAGATACTTATTTTTTATTGAAACCACATTTTACGGGACTGTTAAAAAAGGGGGACATTTTTTTGAAAGGGAATGCTAGCTGAAGAGTGTGTAACCCTCGTCAGGATCCACAAAAGAGTTAATTTGGGGAGTAAGCTGTTCTTAAAAACTATTTTAGGAGTAATATTTTGAATCCTTATAAATAGAAGAGGCTACATTTAGAGTTAAACGCCAAAAAGTGCGTATCTCTCTTTTATTGATCCCGAGATGGGCGGAATACTCCTAAAAATTAATTGGGTTTTTTTGGTTAACTTGATCCTCTTTTGGCTCCGGTGACTAGATAGGTTATTGGGTTTTTGGTAGTTGGGGAAATGGAATATCCGCGGACTATTTAAGTGAACTCAATCCTTACATTCTAATTAATGACAGAAGAAAACCTGAAAAAAAACTTCAGTCAGGATTGCCGGTTTCGACAGGATTCTCGCCCATGACCTTCCGACTCAAAAGAGCTTACACTGTCGGTAAAGTAGAGAGGGGATATGACGCGAACAACACGATCAAGTTATATTTGGTGGAGGTGCCGGGTATAATTATCCTTGTTGTATGGCGATATCAATATGTCATCGCATATCAAACGGGGGTCATGTTCGGTTTTGTCGTGAGACGTGACACACTCACACACGTACAGATGAACAGAAGGGCAGAAAGGCACATATTTACATTTGTATTGTATCAAGTGCGCAATAAACTATATTTCATCTTTTTTTATTAACAAAAAAAAGCTCCATCAGAAAATTTACTATATTTTAAAGGATAATTGCACTAGGAATAACTTGTTTGATGAAAGAATTACTATAATAATATTGAAAAAACCTAAAGAAGGAACCTATGACTTGCCGATATATTTATATTATTGTTCTTTTAAACATATTATAATTTTTCGAACGCGTATTTACGAATCGAAGGAAAATTACACTCAGTTATATTGACGACTTACTCGCTTTCAGTACATAACTTTATTGAACTTAGTGTTTTGCTAAGTTTGAGAGTTGTTATTTTATTTCTTACAATCTCTATTAAGGGAACAAAGACATGGGACATGGGACTTCTCAAACGTTAGGTTGAAAGGTTGCACTGTCTCTGTCCGAAAAAACGGATCTCAACTTCCCGATTGACTTTTGTATTTTTTTTTTGTTATTTTTGTGTGTCCGGAAAAACACAATAACGATTTCCGTTAGCAAATAAAAAAATATATAGTATCAAGTTTGTGTAGTGGAATAGTGGAAGATTTGATTGCCACATTTTTTTACTACAGCGACAATGATTTTATTGCTAAACGTCTCTATATATTCGAATGATAAGGTATTGATGACGTAAAGGATGATTAAATCAACATTTTGCCCTATACGGATTCGAACCCCGCCGACCCAAAACCTTGGGGGTTTTAATC
>JAMZAV010009751.1:0-24678 GCA_024449915.1 Sweltsa coloradensis
AAAAGCCATTCAAAACCCTAACCCTCTGCCGCCCCAGGGCCCTTCCCTCCTATTATTAAGTAGTTATGCTACTATTTAACATTGTATTAACGATAATTGCTTTTACTTTTAGTAGGCCCTAATTTAACTTATAATTACACCTCAAATATTAAAATTCCCAGCACGGCAGTCACGGGACAACTGTCATGACGGAACGTAATCAGATCTCGACCGCAAGGAAATTGGTTCTCGACCTAGGTTTAGGGCCGTGGTGTACGTGGTCGGAAATGGTCTATTTTTCTCATTATTGTTTTGTTTTGCACCAAAATATTTAGGCCTATAAACTCTGGGTCGATTTCGATTTTGATAATATTCGGCGAAGTTTAACAGGGGATTTGCCGCGTTTCGAGAATTGGTTACGGGGGCGGTTCGAGAATGGGGTTACGAAATAAAACCCTAGGCCTAGGTCGAGAATTGATTCAATACAGCCTTCGATTGTTAGTTGATTCAACCAGAAGTTTTAAACACGAAGATACATTTCGGTACACTACCCTGAACAGCCTCAATTGCCGGAAACGTTTTGATACCTTCCCCAACTAGGCCTATGTCGAGATACAATGGCTGAAATACAGAAAAACATAGAACAAATCATTGGCTAAGGACAAAAGGTGGTCGAGAACTGCATAGCTGACCCTAGTAGGGCGTAACAAACATCCTGAAGTTATTTTTAAGTTTATGTTTCAACCCAAGTTTTCCGCCCAGAAAGAATGGTCTCACGCTCTCCACCTCAACCAAATTTAATGTGTTGTCAGGTCCCTACCCAAACCGGGTACTTTTTTCGGTTTGGTGGGGGGTCCAACTTTTAAACACTGTTTTTTCTCCAATAAAAACAATAACAAACAACTTCAAATGATATTAATTAATACCCAAACCCTATTTTCCAACTAAGTCGGGTAGGGGGTGGGAGGGTCCCACCACATTCTTGGCTCCACGGGGTTATCGAAGCCGGCTAGCCATGCCTGACGCTTCTCCCACATCATATTTTTCTTCCTCTGCGTCATCAACTTCACTTTCTTCCTCTCCTCTGTCTTCTCTCTCAGGACCTCCACCAGTTTGTTCATGTTTTTTTTCCGTTCTTTTTTCCCCAAAACATTTTTCTTGGTTAATCCTTTCCCAAGCGCATTTCTCTTTTTCAAATCCATTGCTATAACTTTTTCCCCATCTCAGTCTGGGCCTCCCCCCTTTTTCTCTGTTTGTTTCCTTTGCATCTTTTTCATACTGTATCTTAGGGATCCTGTCCTTCTGCCATCCTCTTCATATGTCCAAACCACCTCAGCCTTTCTTTCCTAGCTTAAAGTTTTAAGCTCTCTACTCCTAGCTTTTTTCCTTATCTTCGTGCTCCTCATCTTATCAATCTTTGTAACTCCCATTAACTCCTTAAAAATTTCATTTCTGCAGCTTGAATTTGCCTTTCTTCTTATACCCCCAAACTGGCCATGTCACTGCAACCATATGTAAAGAAACGGAAACAAAATATGCTTTGAAATATTAAAAGTTTGCATCTCCTTGGCACATTCTTTTTTTTCCAAAGCAGTTTCCTCACTAACTGGAAGAAACTCTCAGCGATACCAGTACGGCCTTGCAATCTCCCGCGTCTATTTTTCCATCGTCGGAGATTATGCTGCCCAGGTATTTAAACATATGTGTCTCTACTAGTTCTTCCCCTCGAAGTAAAATCTTTTTCCTATTCCCAGTTTCCTTACTTTCCCCCCATAACCATCACTTCACTCTTGTCAATGCTTATCTCTAGTCCAAATTCTTCTGTACGTTCATTCCATTTCTCCTACTTTCTTCTGTACCTCTTCCCATGACTTCCCCCATATGAGTATAATCGTCAGCATATATTAAGGTTCTAGACGACTCTGGCCCACCCCTCTCCACTTTCCTCAATATCTCGTCGAGTACTATATTGAAGAGCATCGGTGACAGTACACTCCCTTGTCTAAGACCCCCGGTCTTGACTTCAAACCAATCCGTTCTGCCATCCTTTAGTTTCCACGCAACTCACTTTCCCTTCACATACATACTCTGTACTCTTTCCCCCAAATTTCTGTTTATCAATCTTTTTTTTTGGAGGCATTCCCAAACTCTCTCTCTGGGCATCCCTGTCATAGGCCTTTGTAAGATCCAGAAAACCACCAAAAACCCTCCCCCCCCTTTTTCCCTTTCTCTTTCCATGAGCTGTCTTATTGAGAAATCAAGTCCACGGTTGACCGTCCACATTCTGAAACCATTACCCTCCCCCCTCAAGCCCTCTTTCCCCCAACCTTTTCTTTCATTCTCTTTTCTAGCACTTTTCATACAACTTGGCACATTGGCAAAGTAGAAGTGACACCTCTATAATTACTACACACTGTTTGTTGTCACCTTTTTTTAAATATTGGGGTACTATAAATCCCCTTTTTCCCCAATCCTTTGGAATCTTTTTACTCTCCAAGCTGCAGTCAACACTCTGAAAATCCAGTATTTTCCCCGTCTTTCCTGCTGCTTTAATCATGTCTACAACTACTTCATCTACCCGGGTGCCTTCCCGTTTTTTCTTTTTCCTTCCATTTGCCAAATTTAACTTCCGCTTCTGAGAGCTCTTCTTCCTCATCTTCTACTTGTTCCTTCTCCTGTTTTTCACTATAGGGCTATCTGGGTATTACTTTTGTGCGCTGGTCTTCCATTCCTTAAATCCTCTACATTTAACAAACTCTGAAAATATTTTTTCCATAACTCTATCTTCCCCTTTGCGAGTCTTTGTGACGGTTCCGTTTCCTTTTCCGTAGGAAATGTGATTCTAAAACTCTCCCCCTTTTCTCCCTGATAATGTTGTACAACAATTTTTTTTATTTCCTTGAAAATCTTCCCCCAATTTCTCCCCTCCGAATTTCCACCATACTCTTTTCTTTTTCTCTAGTCACTATTTGCTTTACCGTTTGTTTCGCGCCTCCCATATTTTATGACATTTTCCTCTGTAAATTCTATGATCTTCTTTTCCACGCCAGTCTCTTATCGGGGCACAGGCTTCTTTGACTGTTTCATTCCACCCACGGTGTTTCCTTCTCTTTTCTTCTCCCCGTTGCTCTTTTTTCCGCATACTTCCTCTGCACTAGTTACAAAGGCAAGGCCTTAAATCCTTGCCATTCTTTTTTCGATTCCCTGAATGTCTCCACAGGGCCCACATTTCTCTTATCTTTTGCCTAAACTTTTCTCTTTCTTCTTTTCTTTGTATTTTCCCCACACCTTAATTTCGCGTCTTCTTTGATCTTCTATTATTCATTACATTTTTACCTTCATAGATTTTTAGGCTACCAGCAATCTGTGGTCGCTATCCAATGCTACTGATGGTACAAACCCACAACATCTTCTAACCTCTTTCTATTCCTTTTCCCACACAAAAAATAATCTATAATGGTTTCGTGCCTTGTATCCTCGTCTCCATATCCTATCTTGTTATTTTTATGCTTGCCCTCTTCTTTTCAAACAGCTATTTCCTACTTTCAAAGAGTTTCGTGCACACAATTCTAACTTTTTATTCCATCTGCATTCCTCTTTCCCCAGCCATGGGGGACCCAATACTTCTTCATAACCCTTTCTTCATCCCACTCCAACCCCTGGCATTGAAATCACCCATAACGATAACGCCATTTCCTTCAATGCAACCTTCTAATTCTTCCCCGAACTTGTCCTTCTCCTCAGTAGGTCTTTCCGGTTTGGGGTGCATACACTTGGGATGACATTCACATGTTCTTGATCTATTACCATTTTCCACTTGTATAATTTCTGTCACTTGTATATGCATGCCTACAATATTTCTTTATATTTGGGCTTGGCAATGAAACCTACCCCATTCCCTTCCTTCTGTGCCCTCCAGACCACATCAACTTTTTACCCACCTAGTAAATCCTTTTCCCCTTTCCCTCCCATCCCCCCTTTGTCTCACTTAGTCCTAGAAGTTCAATTTAACCCTTCAGTCATCATTGTATTCGATTAACTCTTCCATCTTTCCATTGAGCGAGACAATGTTCAATGTACCTATTTTACTAATCTTTGCTTTCCTGTTCCCTTTAGTTTGCAATCTTTTCAGGTTTCTCATCCTTTTAACAGTTCGGTTGGTAATCTTTCGCTTGTTTTTTGCAAAGGATTCCTCCACACCCACCTTGTACGAAAAACCTCATGCTTGATTTCTGTTTCGTTCAACTCCATCTTCTGTGTGCAATCGTAGCTCGCTACCCATCTTCATCTCATCTGCATACCTGCCTGATCCCATCGAGGTGAAAAAACCCACTATTTACAAAATTCACTCCATTCCCCATTCCCACTTTTTTCCAGTTGATTATTAACTATACAGCTCCCTTTTCCCTAGAATCCCATGCACTACTACTATGGTATCTCTTCCATAAAGTCCCCCCTCAACACTTTACCACCTTTGATATTCCATCAATTATTATATTGTTATCAGTCCCTTTTTTCAACTCACGGCTACCGGCCATTACAACTACCTTTCCCCACAATTTCTCCTCTAGGGTTGCTTTTCTTCAGTTGCCCTACCGGTCCTCCAACAAAGATTCCCGGGTGATGCCTTGGCCCGATATTTTTTCTCTTTCTACACCCCATTCCCTGTGAGTTGCAGAAACCCCTGCACATGCTTCCACTTACGTCTCCATTAGTAGCGCCTCACCCCTGTCTTAACATACCATTCTCAGGCCTGAAAATTGGGCGTGTCCCCTTTCACAACAGATGTTGCTGTTGCGCCCAAAAGGAACCCTCTGGGGCTGGGCAGCCCAGGGAGTTGGGTGTCATGCTGTTATCGTGCGCTCCTCCAATCCTCTTCCTCAACATGTTTATATGGGGGCACTTTCATCCTATTCGATTCAGATTGCTTGGGTTTTGCATAGACCTAAAGGGATATGACTATCAATATGTCTCCTACCTGACACTTACTTGAGACATTGGTGTTTGGTTTCACACTCTCACAACATCATTAGGTCTACCCCTTAATAATACAAGTTCCTCCACTTCTGGTTGTGTTGTACGCCCCAGTTTCTTTTATCTCCACACACTGATTCATTATAATCCTACTTTGATCATTTCTTCGAGTCTATTGAACTTTTTTCTCATCTTCTTGATCCTTCTCCATCAACACTCTCCTAATTTCCTCAAATTTTTTTTCTCATAGACCTGTTAACCTCCGTAATTCATCCATTTCTCGCAGCATTTCTTTGTACATCCATTCTATTTCCCTCTTCCTTGTTCTCCTCCAATCTCTCCTCTTGATCAAATCTGGCCGTCAGCACAGTGTCAGATGGTCCATCCCATGCAACATTCAACAAAACACTTTCCATCTTTTGCATTCGTGTTTTCAGCTCGTCTACTTGCAATCGCATGAGCTCTTCACCATTAGCGCTGGCTGGGCTTCCCTTTTTTATAAACATTCTAAACACCTTCCTCCTCACGATTCTCTTTCGTATGACATTGCCTATCCTTATACTACGCTTTGACTTAGGCCCACTAGACAGCGATTTGCCAACGAAAACCCCTGCTTTCTTCAATCACTCAAATAATCCTCTGCAACAAAAATCAATAATTTCAAGTGTAGCACTATGGGGGTAGACCTAATTGTTCATTATTGTTCAAGGGGCGGAGTACCACTACACTCTTTACAAATCCACTCAACACTTTCCTTTGGGTTCCTAAACATCTATAATGCACACAAACTGCACATATTTGACATTGTAAAGCCAGCACGCACTCCTTTTCCACATAAAGAGCATTTCTTCCCCTGTGTTAATGTCCCTTATCAAAAACTTGGATTATAACTCCCAACTTGTCGCACCATTAATAGTAGCTCAACTTTTATTTCGGTCGGATGTCTTTGCTGATAAACACTTTTGGCGTATCAAATATAACACAAAACTTCTATCACCATCGTTACAAAATGGCTGTCCAATTTATCACAGATAACGAAAACTTAAACGTCAAATACATATATAAAACAGGCATGTACTTACGTTTCTAATAATACCACTACTTTAGCAGTCTTGCGGGCACTTCACAGTACAAAAAACAACTTAAAATCTATCAAATTACATGAAATAACTGAATTTTGTTGACATCTCATCTGTCAGTCACCTGGCTTAATGCACCGCCTTACAACAAATATATTATTAAAAAATTCACTAACATGTTTCATTTCATTTTTGTTTATAGTTAAAGTAGGCTATAAGTAGTGAGGTGTAACCGGGTCTAGACTACCGGGGCTGATATGTTGTAGGCCCACTCACTGGGAAGTAACCTTAACAAGAAATAATCAAAAAATCAAAAATTGAATAATCACGTTTTTGCTGTTATAGTAACAACAAAAAACTTCAAAACCTTTAACGTCTCTATTTTAAACAAAAGTCCTATTAGGCCTATGTTCAAAGTCCTTTATATTTAAAATAGCAATATCGACGTTAAAGGTGTAGGTGGAGTATTTAAGTGAAAAAGGTTGGTACTACTAAGTAGCCTACTAGGAAGCTAATGCTTTTTCAGGCGCGTTGTTGGATGAGCGTAATTTTTTTAAACTAAAAAATCGTAAAATTGTGATTTTTATAAGAAATAACTTTTTGATTGCGCTCAAATTTCACACGAATATATTAATCCATAAAATTTAGGTTCTGTGAAAAATTCATCACAGTCGAATAAAGGATGTAGGCCTAGGTGTTAAAAGTCGGAGAAAGTTTTTAAAAACTAGGAAAACGCTTAAGTCCCGCCGCGTTGTTGGATGAGCGTAATTGGTGCATTGAGCTGCCATGTGTTATGCGGATTTTCTGTTGTTCTGTAAAAAAATTATAACTTTGTTCAAGATTTTTTTTAAATAAAATAAAATTTAATAAAAAATAAACTTACATATATGGGTCATTCTCAAATAAAATGACCCTTGTGCTGTCCCACCTTAATATTATTTTTTTTTTAGATCAAGATATTGATTTGCATAAATTTTGGTTGTACATTTTCAGAATAGTACTTATAGTTTTTATTAGCTACATGAATTTTTGCACTTCTATCTTGTAAGGCCGATCTTTAATTCACTGTAACGTAATGCAAAATGTGCTAAAACCTATGTCCCTATCCACAAAACCAGAAGTGTTTCAGTAAGCTGTTTGGATTTTTCACTTAATACTATTTTAATCCCTTGGTGAAAATGAAAGCAGAAATAATAATTAAGTAATCGATGTTTAAGACATTTTTATATAATAACATTTTCCAAGAAATATCAGGTAAGGAGTGTTCGTCCCCACTGTGGTAATAATACTGATGTCATGACCGTTACCGTGCAAAAAATAAATAAAAATAAAGTGTAGAAGGCAGTGGATCAATGAACAAGAACAAGAACAAGAGTCCATGATATGACACCATTGAAGTTTGTTTGATTTTTCAATGATATCTGTTAAAATTGAGAAGGGAACAAATAAACGGCGAGTATTTAATGATTGGGCATTAATGTTACCAAGTTAAGATCATTAATTTTTAATTTTATCTTTGATTAAACACTATAATTACATTACAATCAAGTTCCAAATCCTAGAAAACACAACCCTACTTTTATGCACATGGCATTTGTACTGATATTTATTTATGAATATAAAAATGTCATGACCGTTACTTGTCAGGTATGTTACTTTCAAAAAGTAACATTACCAAGGGCATCGTGGATTACTGCATTAATTTCCTGCAACTGTAGATGTGTTTTGAAGGGAGAGGTTGTAATTCATTGCCATACTCAAAAGTAACAAAACACTTGTTTTTATTGATTTTCAGTGATCACATTGTCAAGAATGTTACTTTTTGTCAAGACCGTTACCCGTAGTGTCTCTTTACTTTAAACTCAACACAAACTTGTTGGATTAGATGGATTTTATCTTTAGGTTGACTGATTTGTACACTAACAAGCAACATGATCTTAGAAAAAAATTATTACTGTTAGAAAAGTAACTTTTTTGTCAAGACTGTTACTTTTTGTCAACACCGTTACCCGAGCTAATTATTAAATTAAGTCTTATTTAAAGTTTAAAATAACTGAATCACATTTTTAATCTTATTTATAATATTAATACTTCATTGTAACAGTGATCTTGATAAAATTTGATTTGCCATTTGTCCATTATTAGTACGTTAATTACCAGGTTTTGAAATTTGAGTAACATTCTTGACATTTTGGTATTATAAAAAGTGATTAAAATAAAAATGTATATTTTATTGAATGTACTAGTTTTGTGTGATAATGTAACTAAAACTATTGTGCACATGAATATAGATTTAATAAATAACTTTTTACATCAATTGTCACTTTTATGTCCGGTAACAGTCATGACATTTTCGTACACTTGGATTGATGAAAATGCTTGTAGGGCCTATGTAAAACATTTTTGTTTTTTTAAATAAACCCTTTTAGGGCTGTAAGAACAAATTATTGGATAATGTATTGTTAAAGGAGGCATCCAATTTTATGTTATAATTTTTTCTTTCAAGCATTTTTTTCAATATGGTCATTACGTTTGAGAATGACCCATATATTGGAGCTCAGTTTATTTGCTACATAATCAGTGTGGATGTCCCACAATAAGCACTTGTCAATATACAGTCCTAAGAACTTTGCTGTGTCTATTTGTTCAATAGGAAGGTCTTCATCACACAACCTGATACAAATATTTTGATCTTCCATATTTTTCCTTGGGAATATCATACATTTAGTTTTCTTATTATTCATTATTAGGTTATTTGGTTGCAGCCACTGCGCCACTTCGTTAAAACTGATAAAAGCGGTCTTTTCTAATGTTTCTATAAGTGCATGAGCAAGGGTGGTGGTTGCGTCATCTGCATACAGAAGCATATCCCCTTCACTTATTGCACATGGCATGTCATTTATTAGTATATTGAAAAACAAAGGCCCTAGTATTGATCCTTGTGGTACTCCCAGTTTAATATATTTCCTCTCAGATTTAGTTTTTTTGTTCAAACGGTCAGAAATTTCTACATATTGCGTCCTTCCATGTAGATACAAAATATCCATTGCAGGGCATTTCCCTTAATTCCATATGAAAACAGTTTACTTATTAATGTATTATACTCCACACAGTCAAAAGCTTTTGAAAGATCCATATAAATGGCTACTGGTGTTTTTTTCTGATCAAGCGCTGTTACAACATTGTCAATGAAGGCAGCAAGAGCTGTTTCAGTTGATCTCTTTTCTCTGAATCCATGTTGTTCTTTTGCTATTATCTCATTTGACTCTAAGTATTTGGACAATACAATCTATTATACATTACTCTTTCAAACACCTTTGAAAAAGCATTAAGTATTGAAACTGGTCTATAATTTCTGATGTCTCGAGTGTTTCCCTCTTTCAAAATTGGTTTTACCCGCGCCACCTTTAAAGCTTTTGGAAAAACAGTAAGTGGCTCTACTAATACTCTTGCACATTTCTTTATAAGAAAGCTTGATAAACCATCTGGACCTATTGATTTCTTATTCTTTAAATTTCTTATAATTCGCAAAGTTTCATCTTCACTTACATTATTGAGGCAAAATAAGTGATCTATTTCAGGCAACAGTTTTTTCCCATCATTTTCAGTTCTCTTTTGACTTTCTGTTAATTTTGTGGCTATATTTATAAAGTAGTCATTGAATATGTTTCCAATTTGCTTTGCATTTCTGACCGTTTCATTATCTACTGTGATTTCAAATTCTGTTTCAGTTTCTTTTTTCTTTTTGAACCCCTTTCCAGATTAATCATATTCCAAACACCTTCCACATTAATCACATTCCATATATCTTTTCCTTTGTTTTCTGATTCCTTATTAGTTCTTTGATTCTATGAGCCTTCGCTTTTCGAATTGTATCTTTATATTCCTTTTTGCATTTTTTGTATTTATTTAAACATTGACATTTGTATTCCTTTTAAGTTTTAACGCAAGTCTCCTCACTTTCCTTGACATTTCCATCACATTTTGTGTTATCCATTTATTACTTTTCTTTTTTGTGTTCTGAATCTTTGCCTTTCTTGCTGGAAATGATTTATTGTAGTGAAAAGTTATTATATCTACAAATGTGTCATATGCATGGTCAACTGTTTTAAAATTGTATATATTGCATCCCATGAAACATTTAAAAGTCTGTCATTAAATATGGTTATATTTCTCTTGCTCATGTCCCTGTACTCTGTTAGAAGTATTCTGTTACTATGATTTCCATTTTTAGATTGATCTAAAGGATATATATTTATTGCTTGAGCAAATGATCAGATATTGCTGAAATGATGACCTCACTTTGATACATATCATTATCCATGTTTGTTAATATATTATCTATTGCAGAAGAAGAAATTGATGTTTTAGTTATTGCAATCCTTGTAGGAGCATTAATTGTTATGTTTAATTTAAACATATTAGCTAATTCTTTAAGAGTTCTCGTATTCTTTATTTTATAGTACATCAATATTAAGGTCACCACATAGTACAATATCTTTTTCCTTCAAGCAGTCCATCTCTAAGAGTTCATGTAATTATTAAAAAAGGTGTCAATATTCCCATTTGGAGATCTATATAGTGAAATAATTATTGTGATGTAAGAATCATGCTGTATTCTACCTATCACAACCTCAAATCATTTTCTTGTGTAATTTTTAATTTAATATCTTTTCTAAATTCCTCTACATTGATACCTTCTTTTGAACAAATCATGACCCCTCCTGCTTTTTGGGTTTGCCTACAAAAGCTGGCTACTTGGTAATACCCCTCAAGTGTGAATTCAGACATTTCAGGATTGCTTAATGCATGTTCAGTTATACAAAATATATCTGGGGTTTCCTCTTTACATAATATTTCCAACTGCTCCCCCTTATTTTTAACTGACTGTGCATTCTGATGTAATATTTTAAATTTATATTTCCTCCCCACCATATCAGTACTTGCTGTCACATTTAGGGTTGTTGTTAGGGATTCATTCATTGTGACGTCACGGATGAAACTGGGTGATTGATGACGTAATTCGTGACGTAAATCGAGACCTAAGCTTTGTTCGCCTGTCCACCACTAGTGCTACACTGTTTTACACGTGCACTGAGCAGTGTACGGCGGAAGTACTTCTTTTTAAAGGAAATAGTATGTCAGTGTAGCACGAGTGTTGCCCACAAAAAAACACACAACACTTTTAGTGTAGTTTCCTCCTACACGACCAAAATAGCCAGTGTAATTTTAGTGTAGCACTGGCAGCACTAGTGCTACACTGAAGGTACAGAAAAACGACCACATACTAACAACACTGACTTACACTGACACAAAAAAACAGCCATTCGTCTACACTGACTTACACCAGTGTAAAGTGTTGGACAGGCGAACAAAGCTCTAGACCTAAGGTTTTCGGTAGGCCTACTTGTGTAGTTGGTGTGACCCAATTTTTCAAAATATATATTTTTTTTTTTACTCAACCTACAACACCTTTAGGCCTAACGTCGCTATTTAAAACAGAAAATGACTTTTAATGGAAAAGTACTTTCGTTTAAAATAGCGAGGTTAAAGGTTTTGAAGTTTTTTTTTGTTACTGTTACACCAAAAACGTGATGATTCTATTTTAGATTTTTGGTGCTGGAATGTAATAAAATAGTACACAATGAGTTGTTCTTGACTTATTTCATCAATGGTGAGTGTTTTATGTTGATTTTAGTTGAAAAAAACGGTAGGCCTACTGAAAAGTTGGGTCACACCAACTACACAAGTACCAGGTTTTCCACTATTCAGAAAGGTCCTAAGTGTGTTAATTAAATTTTGTTTTTCTGCATATTTGTATTTAATTTATTTAGCATATTACTCGCGTATAAAGCATCAATCAGCTGATAAAATAGTTTTAGGACGTGTAGGCCTAGGCCTACATCTTGATTCCGATTGTTTCCGGTAACGTACGGAAAGTTAAAACTTGGTGATGTTCCCGTTGTCGTTGCCGGGAAGCTTTATTGTGCATCGTGTCGTAAGTTAACATGTGATTCAACTTTCTTCCCGTTATCGTTACCGGGCAATTGTGCATCGGCCTATGTTAGGCCTATATTCTTTATGGTAGTTTTCTTTCCATACCCCCTAGGCTAGAGTGGCGCATTATGACCTAACGGTTGACGCGCCCTGAAACTTAAATTTAAATTTTTGGGGCAAGCTAGGGGTAGTGCACCGCAGCCAGGCAGCTGTGCGCACACTCGGGCACCTTATACTGCAAGCAGAGTTGGGCAACACGGGATGTGATATGAAGTTAAAAAATGTCTTAATCGGGGGGGGGGGGGTCTTTTTCGGTTGGTGCGGTCCAACTTTTTAAAACACTTTTCCACCATTAAAAACAATCAGAAACCACTTCATATGAGAAATAAATACAAAAGCGACTCATTATTAACAATTTATTTAGGCCTACATTGTGTTTGTTGAAAATACACAAATATCACTTGAAATACCTAATACAGATTGTTAGCTACGACACTTGACAATTCACTGTTATTATGATCCACCATGTTAGAAGTGATTTACGCTTAGGCCACGCCTCCTTTAATTTTTGGATGAGCGTAGCGAGCGAAGCAAAGATTCTATTTCACTAGGGGGTACATTGGAGTACAAAATCCGTAATGTTTTTTTTCTTTTTGCAGGCCTATTTTTGTCTGTCTGTTAACACGATTCCGGCTAAACCGATACTCCAATTGTGATGAAATTTTCTGAAGACCTTTGAAATCTCTGAACTAAGACTGCCACGTTTTTTAGCGCAATTGAAAAATTATTTCTCATAAAAATCGCAATTTTACGATTTTTTTTAATTTGGGTGAGCGTAGCGAGCGAAGCGAAGATTCCATTTCACTACACTGGAGAAAAAAATCCGGAATGTTTTTTTTTTTTCTTTCTTTCTTTCTTTCTGTATTTTTGTCTGTTTGTCCACACGATTCCGTTTAAACCGGTACTCCGATTGCGATGAAATTTTATGGAGACCTTCGAAATCTCTGAACTTAGAACTGCCACGTTTTTGAGCGCAATCGAAAAACTATTTCTCATGAAAATTGCAATTTTACGATTTTTTTCGATTTTTAAAAAATTTCTTTGACTTTTTAACACCTACATGCTTAATTCGATTTCAATTATTTTTTCACAGAACCTTAATTTTATGGGAATTAAGATATTCATGTGAAATTTGAGCGCAACCGAAAAATATTTTTCATGAAAATATAAATTTTGCGGTTTTTTCTTTTTTAAAACAATTTTTTGACTTATAACACCTACATGCTTTGTCCTATTGTTATGATTTTTTCACAGAACCTTAATTTTATGAATTAATGTATTCGTGTGAAATATGAGCGCAATAGAATAATTATTTCTTATAAAAATCGCAATTTTACGATTTTTTTTTATTTTTAAAAAATTTCTTCGACTTATAACACCTACATGCTTAATTCGATTTCAATTATTTTTTCACAGAACCTTAATTTTATGAATTAAGATATTCATGTGAAATTTGAGCGCAACCGAAAAATTATTTTTCATGAAAATATAAATTTTGCGGGTTTTTTCTTTTTTAAAACAATTTTTTGACTTAGGCCTATAACACCTACATGCTTTGTCCTAGGTATTGTTATGATTTTTTCACAGAACCTTAATTTTATGAATTAATGTATTCGTGTGAAATATGAGCGCAATAGAATATTTATTTCTTATAAAAATCGCAATTTTTCGATTTTTGTCTTTTTTAAAAATTATGATTAATTTAAAAAAATATATGTCTTACGTAAAATGAAAATATATGCAGATAGAAGTTTGCTGTTAGTAGTGTACTATGCCCTGATTGAGTCACATTTGAGCTATGGATTAATAGCGTGGGGTAATACATCAAAAAACAATTTTCATAAGATCTTTGTCATGCAAAAAAAAGCTTTAAGAATACTAGGCCCTAGATAAAATTAAGAAAGGGGATACATGTAGAGGACATTTCAAAACGTTGAATATTCTTACTCTTGCATGCCTCTATATTTACAAAGTAATATTATTTTTAATTAATCATAGGGAAGATATAAAAAAAAACATCAATATTCATAATTACAATACTAGGAGGAAAAATGATATATTTGTGACATCCCATAGGCTGGCTGTATATGAGAAAAGCCCCACATATGCAGGAATAATCCTTTTTAATAAGCTACCTGCCATTATCAAAAACAAACCAACTGATACATTTAAAAAGGATCTTAGGACATTTCTTGTTGAAAAAGAATACTACGATATTGAGGAGTTCTTGGCGGACAATAATAATATGTCTTGACAATACAATTTATTTTGCATATTACTATCCGAGGAAACAAGGAACAGTATGGCTCTCTGGCGCGCGAGTGAGGAACTAGAGAACCGGGGATAGGTACGCCCACCTGATAGGAAATCGCAGGGTGAATCGCGTCAGTCTACGAAAATACTAAGAAATATTATGATTGTATATTTAATTCACCAAAATTGCAATTTAGAAAGCAATAAAATACAGTATAACCAAATAAATTTCCAACCATTTCAACCATTTACTCATACAAAACTACCTGAAAGGTATTATCTAAACTTGACTTTTAGGTCTCGGCAGTGAATGTTGACAGGTTCTTGAATGAAGCATATATTTGGAACATTATTTTATCTAGCCGATTACACTACCGATTAATGTCTGTGTTTATATGTAAGCAGATTACACCAGATGTTTGAAAAATGGATTTAACCTCATATCGCCCTTCGTTTTGCACATTTAAATGCCTTTGTCAGCCGTTCACGCGAGATTTTTAGGCCTAGATTTGCTTTGGTGCGGTGTCAAATAGGCCTAGGGCCTACATGTTTATTATTTCGTGTAGGCTCTTCATTAAATAATATAAGAAGCTCGAAAGGGTGTGATGGCCTACATACGAAATTAAGTCTGGCCAGAATATTATTATTTAAGCCAGAGTTTTGCATGTCTGCTAGGCCCTAGGCTAGGCCTAGGTGACTTAACTTAAATGCGAGATCAACACGCCTATAGACAACACAGCTGACGGAGCCTATCCAATTTATTGAAATAAATTGATAGTTTTGGGATACAGACTGGTAAATTATTTTTAAATTTATATTTCAGTAACAAAAATTATTAGTTTTCTTCTAGCCGAGTCATTTGACACCTAGGGATGGTTGAAACTGGCAAGCAGTAGGCCTAGGCCCTAGGCGGCCGTCAATTTTCCGCGCTGTTCTCTCAGTTTATCAAGCTCTAGGCCATTAACATTTTGTCAAATTACTAGTCCACGCTTGCTTTAGCATATTATACTACAAGGTTATTTTATACTCTAGGATTAGTAATTGATGCTCTTTGTTTTAGGGCAAACAAATCATAGGCGCTAGTAATTTGAAATGCAGTACGTGGGAAGAACGTACCCTATATAAAATCACTTATTCTTTACAGATTTTCATTATGTTTAAACTTTAACTATACCACAAGATATCAACCTATAGTTCTAAATCATTTTCTATTATGTAACTGGACGTTTTCAACAGAAAAAGTAGGTTTCAAGCTTGGGTCCATGCAATGTTAGCCAAGCGTGTGGACGGCAGCTATCCCCTTTTACCCGGCCATCTTGCTAAACAGCTGATTGCTCACTAGCGCTCCATCGGACCTTTTTTCTCCGGATAGATGCCTAGACTTATATTATCTAGTAGCCCATCTTATATTAGTGTAAAAGTATATATTTTTATTGTGTATTATTGTATTGTTGTAAAAGTGTATTTTGTAATTAATGTAGGCCCTAAATTAGTTTTAGTATTTTCTATACATCCTAATATTCAAGTCTTAAGGCCGATGCACAATTGCCCGGTAACGACAACGAGAACGACAACGAGAACGGGAAGAAAGTTGAATCACACGTTAACTTACGACACGATGCACATATTGTAGGTAGTGGGTCTTTAAGGGAATTTAGATCATTTTTAGGGGGGGACAGTAATTAGGTCTGGGGGAGTGAGTGGTTGCCACCGGGCGGAAGGGCCCATTTGCAACCGTTAAGCAATGTTATGTTATGTTATGTTAAAGCTTCCCGTTGCCGGTGGTTCCCGTATCCCGGCAACGACAACGGGAACATCACCAAGTTTTAACTTTCCGTAACGTTCCCGTTCCGTACGTTACCGGAACCAATCGGAATCAAGATGTGCACGTCCTAAAACTATTTTATCAACTGATTGATGGTTTATACGCGAGTAATATGCGAAATAAATTGAATAAACATGAGCGGAATAACAAAACAACAAAATATAATTAACACACTTATTATTTGATTTGTTCCCGTCGGCTTGCTTCACGGGCTATTGTGCATCGAAGCCCTTAACGTTAGCGTCTTCCCGTTCTCGTTCTCGTTCCCGTTCTCGTTACCGGGCAATTGTGCATCGGCCTTAAGTCTTTTGAAAAGACGTGTTTAATAGCTAGCTAGCTTATAATGTAATGTTTAGAACTTGTTTATCTTGTCATAACATTGTAACAATATATGCTAGTATTAGGTACATACAAAACAAGACAATAAAATGAAAAAAAAAAAATGAAGTAGCTCCGAATAGGCTAGTCACGCACACAATCGAGACTGATTGAAATCAAGTAATAAGAATAGGCCTAAGAATCGAAAGTGCACACTAGATTCAGGTCTTGATCATGGCGGACGTTATTAACGTGTAGGGCCTATTTACATACCGTACCATTTCCATATCAAATTTGATTCTGTACTATTTATTTTAATATTATTACCAACATTTAATAACTTACTTGGCTAGGGCCTACTCAACGTGATTTGGAAGTGTTTCGATCAACTCCCGAGGCCGCCATGTTCTAGAATGACACTAGGCCTTTGTGTATCCAATCCCATTCAATGCCTAGCCTAAGATCTGTTCGTTTGTCTTACTCCAGAGAAAAGTAGATTTTACTCCGTATTTCTAGAGTCAAGTAAAACGTCATACCTGATCCAGAGCTTCTCGAGTACGTACTCCAGTAACGACAAAAGAACATAATTATGGTCAACTTAACCTAATTTTAATTTTAATTTTAATTTTTTTTTTTTTAATTTAAATTTTAAATTAAAGTGGGGGTTCGATAATATCTTGCGACGCCTCAGCCATAGTTAGCAATAGGCTAGCCTAGATTAGGTTACAAGCTCGATCATTTACCGCTCTTCGGCCATTTTTTTCTTACTCTACTCTACGTACTCCACCTATAGACCCAGAGTACATATTCGTTTCTCTCGCTAACTCTAGAGTAAGTTACCTACTTGGTACAAAAGAACGCGCATCACAACTTGATCTAGGTTAAAATTTTACAAAAGAACGCCGATAACTTACTCTGGCTGATCTAGATCATTTAGAGTACGACAAAAGAACAGACCTCTAGTGTGGTATCCAATCCCTTCAATGCCTAGGCCTAGCCCTATGTGGTATTTTCAACGAACCAAGATCAAGTAATGAGACCAAGCAATCCAAGTAAAAAGACCAAGTAATGAGACCAAGAACAGATTCAGAAAAGTCCCTTTTATTTGATTTGTTCCCGTCAGTTTGCTTGTCTCGGGCAATTGTGCTCAAAACCTAACCTCAAAATTTCCATTCATGAATTCTAGCCCTACAGTACCTAGGCCTAGCCCCTAGGCCTAGGGACCCAGGGTACGTCTTAAAAGTAAGCTAGTAGGGTTAAACGATATTAACCTAAACCAATAAGGTGTTTTCGCAATACACACCACAATTTTTCATAGCTTACCTTATTAAAAAACCAACCAAATTTCCGAAAAGTTTCCAGAGTTTTTTAAGCAATGGCGAATGCTCCCCAACGGGGAAAATTCTTTAAACGACTCTGCACAACTAAAGAACCTAGGGCCTACTTGATCCAAACGGAAGCGCTATCTGTACTGTCCCGCGTACGGGGAGTTACCACCCCCCATTGATTTTTCCCTATTTCTTTAAAACCCATTCAAATGAAATGGCCGAAAGTATGCTGTGGGAAAACGCTTAAGTCCCGCCGCTTTTGTTGGATGAGCGTAATTGGTTTGTTCACGAAAAGCTCCACGCAGATCGCGCCCCTGCCCAAACCCCCAAAACCCGGGTCCACTAGATCTTTTTCCGAGCTGCCTTATCTAGTGGGCCCCGTTCTTAAAACTGCCTTCATACCTACACGTCGGGGAGGCCCCAGTGCTCGGTGCCGAGGGGGCGCTCGATGAAATATTTACCCCCTCCCAGAAATAGTCATAATATGAATGAAGTTGCAACGTTGATACCTTTTTCGCTTTAAAGTGTATGTAAAAATTTTTTTTCGATTTTTTAACCAAAAATGTTAATAAAAAATTCAAACCGCTTTAAAATCGTTAAATTCCGGTCGAGCGCCCGGGCCCCAAAAATTAAAGAACCAAATTCGCGCTCCTCGGCGCTACGAAGCGCCGCTCCATCGTGATTGGTCGGAAACAACAGCACTCCCGTATTCCGGCAGCGTGGGCGCTCGTCGACGTCCTCAGGTAGTGAATGCGCTTAGACCGTGGCGGTGTTTGAAATAAACTGTTGTATATAGCAGGCTCTGCTTGTCCAAATCTGTATGCTATGCTTCCTCGATTGTTTGTTTACGTATTGTTTTAACATTCCGTCTTATCAATGGTTTTACGTAGTCTCGTACGGCCTATTTCAAGTATTTATTCAATAGCATTTTTTGATTGTTATAAGACTTTGAAAACAATGAAACGTGACGGATAGGAAAAATCTAAAATAAAGCTGAAAGCACATGGCGCCGTTGAAGTCTAAACTGGGGCCTAGCACTGTGCTGGTTATTGGATAGACCTAGGCCTACTGAATAAAGGCCTACTAAGGGTGTGTCTGAAAATTTTCGAAGGTCTAGGTCCATGTCCATGTCTAGTTCACAAATTCAAGTCCCGTCTAACAACGTATTATGTACTGTTATCTTGTCGATATGCGTCTATGTCCCACCGCCGTCTTGATGTATGTAAGATACAACTTACATACATCCATAGCGGCGGGGCTAGTCCCATTTTTATTCTTTTTTTTTTTGGGGGGCTTAGACCATATATCGGGTGGACAGAGCGCGCGCCTATACGCTTTTTCCAACAAGATAGATGTCAGCACTAAAACGCAAACACATGTCGGACCGATCGGTGTAGAGGGAGCTGCTTACGGCTGGGCGCTGTCATATTCGTTTAGGTTCAACTTAATTTTTCTTCATTTCTGATCATTTGCGAAAAACATTGTTGATGTGTCATATCCTTGCCGCGTATTTTATTAGGTCGTGGCACATAACTTCCTAAGGTTTATGGTTTAATGGTTTAACGAAGTTTAAACCTGCAGCGTTATCGCGTTCCATCTTTCCCAATTTTAAGGTTTAGGGTCTAAGGTTTAACGAGATGAAAATATTCAAACTTCTTAAGCTCTTAAACACTAAACACTAAACCCAGCTCAATGAGACGAGCTCTCATAAATCCGGCCAATGAGCGCGCGTACTAGAGAAACGTTATGGAAAACATTTCTAGACCATAACCAAACCTTAAACCTAAAAACTTCGGAAAGTATGTGCACCAGCTTTAGTGAATTCGTAAGTTTTGGGGATCGGCTTTATTTAAAACGGGAATTAAATGGCGTTTTAATTACAACAATAATAGAGATTATTTGATGATATTACTCTAAGAATCCACCACACCGTTGAACTATTACATACAGAAAGCAAGTGTACCAACTAAATGTTTGATGATGAAGCTCGATGATATTTTGCCAAGAAATGTTTCCCACCATTACTTGATATCTAAAAATCAAAAGAGTTTCTAGCAAATTATAGCCCTACACTGTTTTGCACGTTTTTCTAACATCGTTTTACAATGTAAACGCAATCGGAGTAGGCCTATATATTTTATTTTTTATCTGCTACACACTTAGGACTACTGTTTTTTAAATAATTTTATTAAAAGTAGGCCTATTGAATAGCTGATGGCCTTTTTTTATTATTGTTTTGTATTCATAATGGCATGACGCGTCATTCTGCAGAAAAGCTTTAAAATCTTGTAGGTCATATCATTATACTAATTATTCTTTTGTTTATATAATCGTTTTATTATGATATAATGTATAATAATATGTAATGAATGAACAGTGACGGTAAACGGTATATGTAGGCCTACTTTAATTATGTAAGGTAAAAAGGAGTTGGATTAGTGCATAAGCCTAATACAATTATTATTATTTTTGTTAGGTATTGTTTTGTTATTATTATGACTATTTTATATTAAATTATCATAATAAAACTTAAGAAGTATATCTCAATTAAAAGTGCCATAAAGCGAGCGATATTGTATGTGTGTGTTTACTATGAGTTGTGAACATTCTTGACGGTTTGAATTTGATTAAGTATTTATCGTACCCTGTTTAGTCTATATTTAGTATATAGCCTATAAATACCAATGTTTTATTATGAATTACAATAATAAAATTGTAATATGGATAAAAATGCCATCCTCGGTGTCTCATGGGTGCATGGGGCAGGTCTGAATATAGTAATATTATTCTGGTAAACATGGTCTCGAATCCCGCTATTTGAGAGCGATTTTTCATTTTTGGGGCACCCCCATGCTTTTGATTATACTCAATTAACAACATTTTGGGAGAGCAACGACAATGTACCTGTGATTGTACATATTTATAAGTGACAAACACGGAATGACGTGTTGTTCTTCAGGTAAGCACATAGCGCGCTCCTCCGACTATCAAATGATCGGGCAGTTGCAGTTTTTCGCCACCAGGTAGCAACCCCCTTTTCTTGGAAAAGCGTATACCTGCCGTTGCAGCGGTTGAAGCCGAGCTGGGAACAAAGAGAGTGAGAGAGAGGGGGAGATTCTCGGAAGTCGGTGGTGGCAAGAAGAGCGTAGTACCATTTGAACTACAGTAATTTCGCGTATTAGAAGTAGTGAATCTCTCGTTACTTTCGACAATGTGATGGTTTCTTAAAATGTATTATGCATATTTATTCCATGGGACAAACACATCAAAGAAGATGTTAATTTATTTTAACCATATTCCGATAGAAATTTATTTCTATGTGCTTTGGCGGAAATATGCCAGATTTCAACATCTTCATCATCATCATCATCATCATCATCTGTAGCCTACTATATATTATTCTTATTTACGGGAAGGAAAAGTTTTTTCTAAAAGGGGTATTCACCCTTCACCCACCAAACTCAAAAATATATTTCATTTTGACTAACTGTTAAAATTTTAAAACGAAAAAAATTTTGGTCCACCGTTACCAAAAATTTTTTCCTTATGTTAATTTTCCATCTAGACGCCCGGGTAAATCTCACATAAAATTTAACAAGGGGGCGACCTTTGACCCGTGACTTAGAGGATTTTGGTATAAAATTGCCGTCATTGAGTAGGTATACTCAGCTACGTTGTCGAAAATATTACGAAATTTTAGTGTGGTTTGGTCAAAATTCTTTTTCCCAAGAGAAGGTGAAATTTCGGAAACGCATATTTTTGGGGTTGGAGTGTATATTATTCGTGAAAGTTTCTAAATGCACTTTGTAGTTTTTTTTAATGCTGAGTAATAGTATAGTCTAGTAAAACAAAAAAAAAGCGGGTTTGAAGCGGAATTCCCCAAAAACTAAAATTTTCTAAAATTTCGGGAATAAAATTTTTAAAAACTTTTTTTAATGGTAAAAAATAAATAATTTGAAAACAGTGTCTTTTTATTTTTGTAACCTTTTGGTCTTTTAAAAATAAAAAATCTATCAAAACCCAAAGATGTAGATGAAAAATTATTAATGAAACCCTTTGCAAATAGGGTTCATGGGGATGGCTGAATAAGTTGATAGTATTATTAGAACAGAATTTTGTAACATTTAAAATTTAAAATTTAATTAATATTTTGTTTGTGTAAAGGTGCTTTCTAAAGTGGGGTTTGTTGGTTAGGATGGGTGGGGGGGGGGGGAGAGGGTACATCAATGTCCCCATCTCAAATCACTTTTTATTTTTTGGCTGTAGTGAGGGATACAAATAATAGTAAACGAATATTGCCTCACTTTTTTAAAGGAAATAGGCCTATGTTTCCATCCAAATATAACAATTTTTTTTTTAAAAAAAAGTTCCCCAAAAAATAAATTTTGCCCCTATGAAAACGAAAAAGATATTTTGCATAAGTGAACATAAAAAAGATAAAACAACAATCACCTTATACATTTTCTGATTTTTTTATTAAAAAATACCAAAACGCCCTTCAACACCATTTTAACCCGAAGTATAAGGGATATTATGTTCATGCAGGCCATGTGCTTTCTCAGGTCTATATTCACTTGAAAAATATTTGGAAAAAAAACCACAATAATAAATCTAAGAAAATAGTGTCCTACATTACGAAAAATAAATTCAGTAAAATATTTGCATGGAATGAAAATCCACATTGTTTTACAGCTCTTTTCTGATCTTTGCATACATCAAACGCAGCGCGCGCGATGTTTTGCCACCCCCTCTTCTTGGAACTGGCCGCAGGTCGGGTTCACGAATATTCCGCGCTATCGTTACCCGAAGGGATAGGGGTCTAAGCTTTTTGGGCCCAATCGAAAATAGATCGAGCAATCGAAAGTACACTCGTTTTTGGTCCCCTCAAAAAGGCCCTCCGCGCAACGGAGAAACAATAAATGATGCTTGTTAAAAAAAGGTAAAATTTAAGTTTTTTTTGTTTTTTTTCACGTATTTAATTGGTTTTACTGATTACAAAAACTTTTAATAAACAAAAAACTTTTCAAAGGGCTTCGAAAGCACACCTAACCTAACTTTTTGGTGTGTTGAATTTTTTTCCCGGCAGGCAGCCTTTTGTAGGCTAGTAGCACTTTAACTTGAGTAGGACTTGGGAAACCCACACCCGGACTTGGGCCATAATTCAGACAACCCCCAAAGGACTAGGGCCTAGGCTTTTCTTCAGCTTTAGATGTAGACCTAGGCATATAAAATATCATGGTATTATAAATTAGCAAGTATAGGCCTGGGCCCCTACTTGCATACGCCTCAGCAAACCCTAGGGCTTAGTCCTAGCCAGTGTTGATTTGTTGACATAGAGAGGTTACGTAGGCAGGAGGCCGAATAAGACACAATTGTCAGTATATTATGTGTGATTGTGTTTTGTTTGTAGAAATAAACACGACAGTATCCCCTCCTCTCTCCTTACACGAATACACCAGCAATTGGGCATTTTGCTTTCAACATAAAACTATGCAAACTGACAGTAAAAACAGTAGGCTGCTGACAGCTATGAGCAGCAATGACACCCGCAAGTTCTTAGACCATTGGGCTATCACCCGCCGTCTACACTCTACATCCGCCTTTACAGGCATCCAGAGGGCGGTGGGGGTTAGTACAATAGCGCAGGGGTGGTGAGTAAAGTCGCAGTGAACAAGCCAATTGGTGAATTGAGCTGCCATGTTTTTTGGGCGGATTTTCTGTTGTTCTGTAAAAAAATCAGAACTTTTTAGAAATTTTTTAAAATTAAATCAAATTAAATAAAAAATTAACTTTTTTTTTAAATTAATCGTAATTTTAAAAAATGAAAAACGCAATATTGAAATTTTCATAAGAAATAATTATTCGATTACGCACAAATTTTACACGAATATATTAATTCTTAAAATTAAGGTTCTGTGAAAAAATCATTATAATCGGATAAAGCATGTAGGAGTTATAAGCAGAAGAAATTAAAAAAATCGTAAAATTGCGATTTTCCATGAGAAATAATTATTTGATTACGCTCAAATTTCACCCCGAATATATCAATTTATAAAATTAAGGTTCTGTGAAAAAATCATTACAATCGGATAAGCATGTAGGAGTTATAAGTCGAAGAATTTTTTTAAAAATCGATAAAAATCGTAAAATAGCGATTTTCATGAGAAAATAATTTGCGATTGTGCTCAAAAACGTGGCAGTTCTAAGTTCAGAGATTTCGAAGGCCTCCATAAAATTTCATCGCAATCGGAGTATCGGTTTAGCCGGAATCGTGTTAACAGACAGACAAAAAAAAAAAAAAAAAACATTCCGGATTTTTTTCTCCAGTGTAGTGAAATGGAATCTTCGCTTCGCTCGCTACGCTCGCTACGCTCATCCAAAAATTTTCAGAATATTTATTCACCAGTGGGCCTGTACATAATACAACATCTATGTTGTGCATATCATTTACCTCATAGTTTGGCCTATACATACAAATGCAATTATAAAAAGGAGTGTAAAAAATACATAATTAGTTTGGCCGATACATACAAATGCAATTATAAAAAGGAGTGAAAAAATACATAATAATACACCAGTTTAAATGTCGTTGAGGTACGGGGAAAAACATCATCCCCATAACCTTCAGATCATCTGTAAAATTCTTAAAAGTTTCCTTCCCATCCAGGGAGCCATAGTACTTCCATCAAGCGTTGGGACAACCCATATTTGCAATCACTTCAGAGAGTGTCATTTTCCTGTCAACATGCAATTCGCAAGAAAAAATAAATAACACATCTTTGGGTCTAATATAATATTCAGAATTCCATGCTAGTTGCCACAATTTAAATTAAACTTAACCCCCCCAATTCTTTTGGTTTGCAAA
>JAMZAV010009752.1:0-24132 GCA_024449915.1 Sweltsa coloradensis
CCTCTTTCATTCAGTTAACTTCTCAGCCATGATTCTTCGACTTTCAAATTATCGGCCAGAGGTGGTTCAATATAGCCTTAACTGAAGCCCATAAATTGGAATAAAGTGAAGTTTGGTATGGAAAAGATAGAACTGTCAAAAATGTGTTTAATGCAGTCATCATACACCTACCTGTTGATTGCAGTGGACATAGCGACTTGTAGAACTCAAGCTGCGGATTCTGACGTGCACAGAGCATGGCTTTTTGTGACTAGTGCTGTCGTGCATGCACAGACGATCCCTTTTACATGGATCTGTAAAACAAATAAGTTGATGTCTAAGAAGCCATTGTAGTAAAAACTTTCAGACCTGCAAATGTTTCTGGGATCTTACTGGGTAAACTGATTCTTCATCTAGCATTTCTTGCTACTAGGGAAACGCCAAAGTCGTTGTTAAACGAGTGAGTGAGCCATGTGTTGAGTACCCGATTACATTACTTTTCTTCCCCCTACCTTAGGCCTACCTAGCCTATCATAGGCTAGAGAGGCGCATTATGACCTTACAGTTGACGCGCCCGTCCCCGTATACCAACTAAACTTTAAAAAAACTATTATTTATACGAATATAATCAAACTTAAATGCAAATGTTCTCGGGTACTCACAACATGACTCGCTCACTCGTCTAACTACTACTTTTGCGTTTCCCTAGTCTAGTTGGCTAAGGCGCCCTTGTAGCCGATATGTGGGAGACGTGGGTTCAATGGTCGGGAAAGATTTTGTAATTTCTAGATTGTATTTCAAAAATAATTAAACATGTTTTGAAATGCATATAACGCAGGGTAGTCCATCATCTGTGGCAATAGGGCCAACTATGGTAAACATAGCCAGTACGAAATACGTGAAAATATTGCAAGGTTTACTCAATCTACGAGCGGAATTTGGGGGTACCTTGACGTCCAACATTCGACTGACCTTGCATGGGCACGGCATTTCACGGCCAGGCGAAAAACAAACAAAAAAATATCTTTTCAAAATCTAAAACATTGTCGTTAAAATAATTTCTAAACATTGGAAGTCTATTTCTCAGTTTATCATTTCTTGTAGGTTTAAATCGCAATGAATCTTGCTGATTTTGTTAGCAGTTCTCAATAAACTCGTACCGGATGTCCGTTTAAAATTTCAGCGCAATCTGTTCAGCGATTCGGCTGATTTTCAACGTACACACACACACACACACACACGCACGCACGCAGAAAAACCATCAGGGCCGTTTAAGTCGAATGGAAATCACTACGTTCGCTACGCTCACTCGTTCAATTATTTCAACTTTATCCTACACTCTTTGTATCATAGAAAGCATTTTATAAACTGAATTGGAGGAAGACAAGTTTTCTCCAAATTTCTTATACCGTTCGCCAGACTGAATTTCTAGTTTGGGATTGAAAAAAATCAAATTTTAAGTATGTTTTTCATTAAAGGGATATTCACCTGCTAAACTCTGCTAGCTGGCTAATTGATTATGAATTAAGAAAGTGAAAGAAAAAATATTGGGTCCACCATTACCCCCCAAAAAATTGCTTAACTTTGTCAAGCTAGGTCCCATCAGCAAAAATCACCAGTGGGCATAACAAATAACATAGGGACAATATTTGAGCCCAGTGACCTTGGAGGATTTTGGTCAAAAAAATATTGGCCATCATTGACGTACTCGGCAACCTTTTCTGTAAATCCTCAAAGTTTAGTTTTTGAATTTTTGGGCAAGTGGTTGGTCAAAAAATATTGGCCATCATTGACGTACTCGGCAACCTTTTCTGTAAATCCTCAAAAGTTTAGTTTTTGAATTTTTGGGCAAGTGGTTCGGTCAAAGTATGCTGATAACCAAGAGAAGGTGTGATTTCGGAATGCATATTTTTGCGTGTTTGAGCGTTTATATGTGCACTGTTTTAAGACACAATTTTCTAAATGCCTATTTTAGATCGGTATGATGCTCTACCCTCTCATACACAAAGACTTGCGTCGGTTGTGAAAACAAGTTGCGGATGCAAATATTGGCAAAGATGGTGGAATTGTCTCCGGCGATACTGTTTGGAGATGGATAAATAAATAAACAAACAAAATGCAAGCAAAAACCATTTCCCAAAAGACTTGCACAAAAAAGAGCATTTCTAGATAGAAAACAGCAATCATTTGTTAAATTTTGTGTTTTGGGCAACCTGCAACGTATATAGTGGTCAAAAGTCGCAATATTTACCGTCCATTTTGGAGTAGCGGTAACGAGAGGCATTCCTATGCTGAGAGTCGAAGGTTCAAATTTCACTTAATTTTTGTAAACTTTTTTTTTGCAATTTTTACTAAATAATTTCACGTTTCTTGCCTCAGGTTAGCGCCATGTAGGCCCTATGCTCCAGTCCGGAATCACAATTACGCCAGCCATGTTGTGATGTGTCGCGCCGCCAGTGCTGCGATCTACATGTCGTTCGGATGCCGAATTATGTTCTAGATTATGTGGTAAATAATATTTTTTAGGGTAATAGCCCCTATAAAGCATGTACGTGCATAAATAATGCAATGCACCTACCTGTCGCCTTGTGTGGATGTGCTCGACTTGACGCAAAAACACAAGGCCGCGCAGCTCTTGATGGGCAAGCATGGGACCTGTTTACTGGACCTAAAACAAAAAATAATACGTTAGTCAACCACTTTATAAAGAGCAAGTGCACTTAAACTTCCTAGCTCTTACTTTTCAGGGAGTGAAACAAAACGTGTTTTCGTGTAAATATATCTAATTTACTAGTCTCGACAGCTACCCAACATTTTCAAGGCAAAGCTGTTAGTCTTCATTCACCAACCCCATATACAATTCAGCAACTAAATAATTACTTGCAAGCAGAGTCAGCTGACTTGCTTTGCTTGCCAACAATTCTTTATGCCCAGGGCAAAAAGCAGATTGATTTAGTCATTCCAAGCGAAGACAGCTGCAGAATATTGAAATGTGGCCTGTATAATGTGGCAAACAGTGCAGACTCCACCACTCCCTGCCATAGGTTGACTTATTTTAAAAGCAAAGTGTCGTTACTTTTTTTCCATTGATTTATTTAACGTCTTATCTATTCAGTTAAAAAACTAATTTACAAAGGACAAGTGGACAACTACATGTTAGTCTCTTATGATGACCAATCACATTCGTGTACGGTATAAGATTGTTAAGCACACTTGCCGACCGCCACTCGACCCGTATTTGGAAGTAGGTACCAACCATACATAGACAAAGTAACCGAGATGTTGGCACCAAAAGTGAGTATCGATCTATAAAGGGTAGGCCTAGGCCTATAGTGCAAAACAATGGAGTGTGCCGGATGATTGTGTTATTATACGACTTTTCGAATTTATAAAGATAACAAAGGATTACACAAGGCCTCTTGTATTTAATGAAGACTTCAGTGCTGTACCAAAGGAGTTCATGTGTGAAAAGTGTGGTAGGCACCTACCCGTTTATCAATGAAACAAACAAAATGGTCTGGTTCTGTGGAAAGCAGACTTGGGGTGTGAGATGCCACTTTAGGACGTTAATCACAACAAATATGCGGAACCATGGATCAAAATTATCGATGGACAAAATAGGCGTAGCTCTGCTAACAGCCTTGGCTATGTAGGCCTACATAGTGATGGAACATTGAAAATCTTCAATATTTTGTTTTTATTTATTTCATCAATAGGCCTAGTACAGCAAACAAATAGCTGCCCCAGCTGAACACTGCCACCTCTCGTACCCATTGCCCTTCAATGCGCCTATTACGATTGTATTCACGTTTTCTGATTTTAGCCATTATCTATTTTAGTTAGTTATAAATAAATAAATAAATTCGTAATTAGAGTCTACCCACTCAGTCATATAACAATTGTTGAGGACAGTACCTAACAAAGCGACAAGCAAACCTGTAGCCCACGCAATCGAGGACGAGTGAGCGATAAATATAACAATCATGGCAAAGTAAAACAGGAAATAACCCAAACAAAAAAACCACCACCAAACAATTTTGGGGAAAAAAAAATTCCTCTTTTGGGGGGGGGAAGAAAGAAAAAAAAAAGAAAAAAAAAAAAGGGGGGGGGTTTGCTAAACACCCAAATAACCTTTTAAACAAATTTCCTAAACAGATTGATGGGTTTTTTCAACAAAAAAAAAACTTCTGACTTTGCGGGAATCAACCCCTGGACCTTTTTGGAAAAAACCAACCTCAAATAAGCTTCCCTTACCCCCAAATATTTCCGATTTTCTTACGATTTATTTAGACTTCTGGAAAAATTTAACCCCATTATATTTTTTTTTCAAATTCCCTTTGCAAGAAACTACCTTTTTTTTGGGGTTAAATACCCCCATGAAAACAGTTTTAATGCGGGGCCCTAAATTTAATTTTTTTTAAAAGGAAATTTTAGAAAATAAAAAAAAATTGTTTACTTGTTGGGGCCCCGTTGTGCTAGTAGGTTAGGAAAAAAAAATTTTTGAAATTTTTACCCAGGGGGCCCTAAAAAGGAAAGATATGAGAAAAGTGAAATTGGTAGGGATTATTAGGGCCAGGAAACCTAATTTTAAGGTAAAAAAAAATAAAACTTGAACTTTTTTTAGCCTACTGGTCTAAATAGAAAGATATGCAAAATGGTTCCTGTATATTATTCCACAGAAAAAACTGGAATAATATTTAATTTTTAAACTTTAGCCTGTTTTGAAAAAGGCCAATCTGATACTGAAAACAGTCCCCCGTAACACATTAGTGGCTACATTGCCTGTTTTTTATTTTTATTCATAAAAATGCAATTAAATACAAAAGCCTTGAAGTTGTACAGGGTTCCGTTGGCAAGGAAAACCACTCTATTCCTGTGAACAAAGGTTAAACCCTAACAAACAATATTTTTCCAAGGGAATTATAAACAAACACGGGTTTCATCTTCCCGGGGGGGTGCCATAAGACTTTTTCTAACCCCAATAACAGGGACCACCAAAACTTTAATTAGTGAAACGGGGAATTAGCCAGGTAGGCAGGGTATATATGGTACTTTGTGCGAGTTTCTGTGGAACAAATTTTGGGTAGAAAAAAATCAAAAATAAATCGAACAAGGAAATTAATTAAAAACACTTTTTTTTCCGCTTCCGTTAAGGGGGTTTTAGGGGGGGGGGTCTGCAAAGCACGGGGTTTTAGAGCTATCTAGAGGGGGCTCCCCTTAATAATTTCTTTTTGCTTTTCAAACGTGGCATTACGAAAAAAAATTGAAATCTGTAGATACGGTACACTAGCAAAAGGAATTTAGTTTATTTTTTCACTTCCCCTTAAAAAAGGGACCTCGTACCCTCTCTTGCAAATTGGTGCTCATGGGTTATTTCCCAGGGACTTGGAGATCCTTGTCTGTTTTAACCCTGGGTCCCTCGCGTGGGGTTCTATCAAACCCCAGCGGCTTGTATTACTGTACTATGACCAGACTGTTTAACCGACTCGGGTTTCAGTCCCTTTCATCCTCTATCTTTTAACAAAATTTTAACCCTCTTAATCATTAGGGTTTTTTAGTGTTGTTAATTCCCGGGTCTGAACGTGGCGGGGGTTGCTGAACCCCGCGCGAGTGATCTCATTCGAAAACTGCATGCGAAACTCGGGCCAGGCCTGGGCTAGGTATTTTGGCTTAAATTTAAAAAATTTTGAAAAAATTTGGGGAATTTCTAACGGGGTTCAAATTTATTACTAAAGTAAAACAAACTTAAAATTGCATTATTTTGACATTTTTTATGTTTTTTTTTGCAATGTCTCTTTTAAATTTGAAAAAAACAATAAAAAATTATTTCATAAAAAATGTTTGTCATTTTTTTTCCTTCCCCCATTAAAAACCACTACATAGTAGTTCCACAAATCATAGGGCAAAGAAAAAAATACCCAAAACATCCTCGGGCACTAAATACACCCCCAAAATAATTTGGGGGTTTGGGAAAAAACCCTAGTGGGAAATGGTGTTAAGAATTACCGCGCGGGGGGGGACCGAGGGTTAAGTCTGTTCGCACAAGAAAAAAACATGGAAAAGGGAAACTAGTTATAGTAAAAATTAATTAATTATTTGTTTAATTTGTATGGGCTAAAACTATTAAAAAGGATTTTAGGAAAAATCCCCGTAGGGGCCTCGGAAAAAAAAAAGGTTTTTGGGGTGCGCTCTTATCGAAAATATTCTAAACTAACGCGGGGGAAACTGGGTGGAAAGGTCGACTAACCCAACGTAAGTATTTTGAAAGGGTGTAGGCTCCTAATAATGTCAACACATTAAACTCGGTTTTAGAAGGTTGACGGCGTTTCCCAAATCACCATCTACACTTGGATGAAAATATTTCTTTATGGTGATTTAGAGGAAAGCTTTTAATTATTTCCAGGCGAAATTCCATTATTATCCACGACCAATTTTGGAAATTTTTTGAACTTTTTTACTATTGTCAAGGCAAAATCGTGGTGAGACAAGTGATAGTGAGGTACAGAAACTTTGTTTAAAAATATTTATTAATATTCTGACTTTATAATTAGAGCACTATAATTGATACCGTATCAAATGTAGTATTTCTATCTTTATATTATAATGGTTATTTTAACGTGTTGTAAGCAATAAATAGTTAAAATGGCGGCTAGGGAAGCATAAAAAAATCGCAATTTTTGAAAAAGCCACCTGTCAAAATTATTTTTGTGCCTTTTTACTGCAAAAAAAAACATAGAATTTCGGCAGCAACGAGAAACGTGATACAGTACATTTGTTATGTATATTATTAGGTATTTAGTGAAAAAATCTTACCGGTATCTTTGATTCAGGTGTAAAAGTGTCCCGTGTTATTCGCCATTCTTGCCTTTATCAGCAACAGCTAGGTGTAAGTAGATGTCCCAACGAACATTTTAATCGTTTATTCTGAAATCTGACCATTACAAAACTGTTTTGTAAATTAATTTAAATTTTTGATTACATTTGTTATAGTAATTTAAGGTTTTAAAAGCGCCCAGTTCTGCAGATGCTTCAATATTCGAAATGAAGATTTATAAAAGAATATTCGTTGGGATGATGCGATCGCCTGAAGGAGTTATTCCCTTTTTTCCCGCTCATGCGCTTGCGCCTCTAATTCTAAAACATGCTCTAGAATAATCCAAAACCCCAAGAAAAGGGAACAGTTATGGCTTTTAAAATGTTTTACGTTGTAAAAAAATCACTTATTTTTTTTAACCTCGTTTTGTCTTTTTTATGCTTTACCCATTATAATATAGTTATTAATTAGTCTTCTTTAAAAAATATAAATGCATACGACCCCCCGGGTAGAATAGGAATGTGGTAAAAAAAGAACACATCATTCCCCTTTATAATAATACACACCTCGTCACCATTGACGTCACGCATTGTAATAATTTTATAGGGAAAAAAAACTTTATTGGGGAGTAAAAAAACGGGACTGAGGGGAAACAAAACTGTGTTAAATTATTGCGAATGATTTCGGCAAGGTTAAATTTCAAAAATTGTTTTTTTCTAGCGAAAAAAAAGGTACAAAATTGGCAACGACAATATCTAACCCATGTTTTTTTTTTTCATTTTTATTTCGTTGGACTTATGTTGAACATTTTTTATTATCAATCTATAAAGCACTGTCGGGTATTGAGAAAACAGTTTGATGTCGCCGGTCCCAGCCTGCTGAACCAAAAGGGGCCTTGGTTTGAATCTTTTGCAGGGACACGGGCGGAAAAGCAAACGCCTCCCCCAATGATTTTAACATCTATAAAAAATTGCCCTCACCCAGCCAGTGGGGTAGCTAGGGAAATTTAAAGGCCTGGGTGCAAGACTGCTCGATGGGCTTTTTTGGCCCCCTCGGCCCCCTCGGGGTCCCTGGGGCCCTCAAACCCCAATCTCAGGGCCTTGATTAAAGAAAATGCCCACTGCATTTTGACTTTTTTATGGAACCTCGACGGTTCTGTAAAATATCTCAAAAAGCAACTTTCTTTCTCGCTTTGCAATCACTGTTTTTAATATTTTTATTTTTCGTCGGTTTTTGTTTGTCACACTGCGCATTGTCAACCGGCCCGGGGCCCCGAGGCAAAAACTCCAGCAGCTGATTGCTTACCTCGGCTGCACCAAAGTCTGACAGTGAAAACCACAGTTGTTTGAAATGTTGCACTTTCACAGTTCGGGTTTATGGTGGGGGCAATGAGACTTTCTTAAAAACCAAAATTGATTTTTTAAAAAATTTTAATTTTTTTAATGGTTTCTGGCTGAGTTGCGAAACATATTGCTAATCTACACCGTAGGCTTCCATGTATGCTTTCTTCAACTAGGCCCAAGCAAAGCTTCACAAGCACCAGTACGGGAATACCGTCCCCCAAAAGAGGAAGCGAAAACTTTTAATTAACAGATTATCTAAGAAAAATGCAAAATAAAATAATTCGCCGTGCTTAAACTTTTTTTTTGGGAGCGTCTGATGGTCCGTCTGGACTTTTTTTCCTAGCCCCTACCTGTTTACATGTCGAAACTCCCCCCCCCCCCCCCCACCCCATGGTACATTTCTATTTCACCCCTGTTGCTATTCGTCCCAACTTCCTGCCGAAAGCTTTTATACAAAACGGTGTGACCGCGGGGGGGGTTTAGTTCTGAACAGAAAAAATAAACGTGATGGATAAAATAAGTCGCTACTGATGGGATGGCTATCGCTCGCTGTTCATGCTATCATGGGCGATTCCTTGCCCCACGACCCCAAATAAATAAAACCTGGAAAATTAACGGTTGACAACGTTTTCCATTGTTCGAGGCTGGGTGTGTCTCAGAAGGAGAATAGGTACGCGAAATCTGCACCGCAAACCAACTTTAGAGAAGATTGGCCGGCTTTAGCATTTACATACTATCTTGCAGTGGCCTGTGTACAATATGGGAAAAATAAGGGGATTCTGATGGACACAACATAAACCTACACTTCCGTTTTGGCCGGTGAAACCCTAGACTTATATTATAAAGATTTCACAATAATCGCTTTAAATATGTCGGGGAAAATTTGGGAAAATGAAAAAAAAGCGCGAATAAGTTCTGAGTATTTTTTGGGCGGAACATAACCATCAGAAAAAAATATAATAATTAAAAATTTTCCCGGGGTCAAGCATGTATTCAAAATTTAAATTTTTAACCGGTGTATTTAGTGTACCCTACTGTTTCTAAACACATTTAGGCCTAAAAATGATAAATGGGAAAATGGTTTTCTGGGTTATTCGTGCACTATTTTTTTGTCAGGGTACAAAAACTGTAATTTGTGAATTTGTACCCCGGGAGGGGAAAAATCTTGTAAGTAAGACATTTTTGTCCCTGGGAGGGGAATAGAATTTTGAAAGATGAAAAAATGTTAAGATTTATCCCCAGAGGGTCCCCCTCCCCCACAACAGCTGATAAGGGAGGCTTGCTATCATCCAGTGTTCAGCCACAAAATAATATATGTTTTTGCAAAATAACACTCTTACGTCTTTTCTTGCACCCATTTTTAAAAAGAAGGATATTAATAAAGATAAATTCTTTATTTCAATTTGATCATGTACATGGTACTGATGGCACTGCTCCGAAAAGAGTGTAATAGTAGATATACTTTTTCTTAGGTACTATTCTAGGGAGGCCCCGGCTTTACTTATTAGGGTTTTTAATACTTAAAAAACTTTTATACAGTCTGGAACAAAAATAAATAACAAAAAGGGTATTGAGTGTTAGACGACAAAGAATAAATGGGAAAAAAAAAAAAAAAAAAAAACAAACTTTTTAATACAAAAAAATTTTAAAGACAACAGAAAAAAGTTCTTTTTTACACAAAACTATTAAAATGCGGACATAAATAATATATAAATTTTGCATTATCACCAAAGTTTTATGTTGTATCCAAGTATATGCCCCAAACCCCTGTACACCTACTCACTAAACCCCCGGTTGATTACGACCCCTTGTCTCCCAGACCCCTAGATAGGAATGACGATCTGCTGCTAGAAGTAAACTAGCCTGCCCGCCTGCCCGAAATGCCGCTCCCGTTCTCCTTGGGATTTGCAGGGTTTTCTCACTCGTAGCCATCAGATAGCAGGATGTTGGAGTTCGCGCGGCGCACGAGTGGAATGGTTCATGAGTGGTTCGTACTAGACACCCTGGATTTTTATTAAAAGGGCGTTATTCTACAAGGGCAAAGCCGCACTTGGGTGTAGGGGGAAAAAGACTACCGGGCAAAGGGGTACTCCAATCGTGATACATTTTCAGGGGGCCTTTGAAATCTCTAAACTTAAGACTCCTTGGTTTTTTTCCTCCTGTGATAAAATTCCCTATATATTTCCCCTCACAATCTCTAGGGTAAAAGTAGGAACTAGTTTTATTTTTTTTTAAAAAAATTTCCCAGGGGTTTAACTTGCAAAGCACTTCCTCGATTTTCTGGGGAATATACACAATTATTTTTTATATCTATTTAGTTCCATGTAGGCTTTTATTATACGGCATATTAGGCCTTTGGCGTCTCCACAAAAATAACGATTGACTTGAGACGATGAGAGTCGTGATAGATCAGGGTGAAAAGGGCAATTACTAAAAAAACATGCTTCATGCGGGGCTCGAACCCACGTCCCCTTTGTGTCGTATTCCTCGAACCACGCGCTAACCCAATACACCCCTACAAACGGGGGTCGATTTAGTGTTTAAAATAGTGCCACAAAACCACATGCAGATGCAACGATTCCCTTCAAAGTGGAATATTATTATTATTTTTTACGCCATCTTTAAAAATACTACCAAAATGGATAAATTGAAAACCCAAAAGCAAAACCCGTCTGAAAAAGATAACATATGGGGGTCAAATACACGACCAAATAAATTGCGCCTGATGCCCAAAAAGACAAATTTATCCACTTGGTGAACTGGAACATATGCGCAGCCAACTATTTGGGGCTTCCAAATAAAAAAATCGTATTTAGATCTACCCACCATCACATAAATGTTTTCAGTGGGGGACGTAAACCAAAACGCCAAGGGCCCAACCCCCATCAATCCCCTTTTTTTTTTTGGGCCCAAATTGATGTTTTTTTTGCCTTTCACAGTACGAAGTCTATTCTTCATATTGTATTACGATAGTTTGTTGTTCAGTGAGCGCGCACCATAGTAACCACGCATGCCAAAAAATTTCAGGTTTTGGGGGAGGTGCCGGGGAGGCTGCCGCGTGAAAGGGTTTTCAGTGTCGTTCGATACCCCCCTCTGGCACTCTTGACAAATATTTTTCAAAGTTTTTTCCCCCTGAAAAAGCCTTTTGCATTCTCTTCACACACCGTGAGGCTACTTTGCAACGAAATTTCCTTCTTTTTTCCGGGAAAAATTTAAAAATTTATTCAAGGATAAAAAAATATACATGTATGAAAACCAATTTTTAAATTTTAAAACCTCCGTCTAACATAGCGTAAATAACTACCCTTGTTTTTTTTGGGGGGGGGGGGGGGGGGGGGGGGGTTTCATATAATCTCAAAAGGACAGCACGACTAGTGAAGGGGTATGTGGGTACAAGTTAGTCATTGGTGTTATCTAAAAATAAAAATAGTCAATGGGTATACGATCTTTCCTGGATAAAGAACATAAGTGTAAACAATGGGGGGTCTGGGGCGCAAAGCCCCGGATTTTTTTCTTCTATTGTGACTACGCTAGTGTTTTGTGCAATCCACATCACGTCACCAAAATTAAGCAAGTTGAACGTATTCAATACAAATCTTGTAAGTTTTCTTTGTTGTCAAAATAATATAAATTTTCACCGATCACATTATGCTACCCTTTGTCAACAACATTCGATTCCAACACTAGCAAGTCGTCGTAATGCAAACGACGTAATCGGGGTAAGTGGGTAATCTCTAAATAATACGAATTTATTTATTTTTCCTCTACAAACTTCTCCATAACTTCATCGACACCGACCTACTTCAAGATTTAAACTTTCACATCCCTACAAGTTTTCAAGAAATTACATCCCCTTCAAAATGTCATATGCTCGTAGTGATGTTTTTTAAATTTCCTCCATCAACCGGATTCATCAAGACACCTACAACAAATTATTAGCCATTGAGGCATTGACACTGACATCAACCATGCGAAATTTCATTTATTAAAGTAGCTGTTAATGCCAGTTTACCAATGACTTATTTTTTTTATCACTCATTATCACTTTTTCACCAGTTGTATTTTATAACATCAGTTCATTTTTTATTCATTTTGTTTTTTCAGACGTCTATTTAATTATTTATATTTCATACTTTTGTTATTCAAGTTTTTCTTATTGTATGTGTTGTATAATTGTAATTTGTTTTGTTATTGTTATGTATTTGCATTTAGTTTTAGTAACCTGACACTTCGTGGGTTTGTTAAAGGTCAATAAATAATAAATATATATAAATGAATGGAAGTATTTTGTTATCAATATCTTAATTAATTTCTGATATCAAATAAAAATTGTGCCCCCCTGACCATTTTTTGGGGGCAGTCGCCCCTCCGTAGTTACACCACTGGGTAACGGGCTAGATGTTAGGAGTTAAAATGTATAGGAATTTGGGCCCAGGTGTCTATCCAGGCAGAGGGTGTGACAAAAGTTGGGAGGGAATGTCCTAGGACTTTTCTAAAGGAGCAAATCTTGGTCGTCTCCGTCTGAGTGACCTTGAAGCTGGTCTGTTGCAACGGTTGCAACGTGGGCTGCCCATGTGTTCGGCTGCAGGCGCATCGTCCAGTGGCGCTTGCGGAGTATGCAGGAACTACCCGAGCACGTGCTATGTACAGCGGGCTGTTAAAGTTCTCCCCTGCAGGCGTACCGCAAGGTTGCCAACCGTTTCCAACGTAATAACCAATATGCCGTTTCATGCTTTTTGTTACTGCCACACCAAATCACACGCGAAAACTACTCGCTTCGACCAGATTATTGAACTCTGTACTAAGGCCAGGCAAGGAAACATTTGACCCCGGACAAACTGCAAGAGTTTTGTTTCTGAACTTTTCTAATACAGAATTTTGCGCTGAATACGCCTATATAAAGTCTACCGTCAAAATCGTATGGGAAATTGCCTAAAATTAAGATTTAATTAGAAATGATAAAAAACTTGATTATTCATTTAAAAAGCTAATTTGCAAAAAAAATATGTTTAGTGAAACTCTCACAATTATGCGTGACTACAAAAGGACACAGAAAAAGAAATTTTCAAAAAATATAATCACAGTGCCGCTAAATCGACTTTTTATTGATTTACCATTGTTAGACGAGTGAGCGCAGCGAACGTAGTCTACAACGCTACTCGATCGGTCCTTGGTCGTGATTAATTCTGTTAAATGTTAAATGTCTGTCTGTCCAGTCCCATACGGCCGAACGGCCAAACAGACTGAACTGAAATTTTAAACAGACATCCGTGACCAGCTAACTGAGAACTGCTAACAAAATGAGCACAATCTGTTGCGATTTAAACCTGCAAGAAATAAAAAACTGAAAAATACGTTGAAATGTATGGGAATTATTTTAACGACAATGGTTTTCATTTTGAAATAATATTTTTTGTTTGTTATTTACCTGGCTGTGAAATGCCGTGTCCAAGGTTAATCGAATGTTTGACGTCAAGGTACCCCCAAATTCCGCTCGTAGATTGAGTAAACCTTGCAATATTTTCACGTATTTCGTACCGGCTATGTTTTCCATAGTATTGCCACAGATGATGGTCTACACTGCGTTAGGGCCTATATACATTTCAAAACATGTTAAATAATTTAAAAAATACAATCCAGAAATTACAAAATCTTTCCCGACTATTTAACCCACGTCTCCCACATTTCGGCTATAAGGGCGCTTTAGCCAACTCGACTAGGGAAACGCCAAAGTCGTTGTTAGACGAGTGAGAGAGTCATGTGTTGAGTACGCGGGAACATTTGCATTTAAGTTTGATTATAATATTCGTATAAATAATAGGGTACCTATTTAAGTTTAGGTCATAGTTTAGGCCATAATGCTCCACAGTAGCCTATGATAGGCTAGGGAGGCCTAAAGTAGGGGGAAGAAAAGAATGTTAAAAAGTCGTTGTTAGACGAGTGAGAGAGTCATGTGTTGAGTACGCGGGAACATTTGCATTTAAGTTTGATTATAATATTCGTATAAATAATAGGGTATTTAAGTTTTGGTCATAGTTTAGGCCATAATGCTCCACTGTAGCCTATGATAGGCTAGGGAGGCCTAAGGTAGGGGGAAGAAAAGGAATGTTACCGGGTACTCAACACATGGCTCTCGCACTCGTCTAACAACGACTTTGGCGTTTCCCTAGTTTTAATGAAATCGGTACATCATCGACAAAAATAAAGATAAATTAAAAATCTTTACAAGTAAATGTAGTTCAGGTTCAATATTAACTGTTTAATGGGTATGGACAAAAGTCTACTACGGATTGCTAAGTTATACTAATTTGAATAATTTTTAAGGTTACTCTTGCATAAAAACTTTTTTATCGATACTTACACACATGTCACATGGTACCATAAAGTTAGAAAAATAAAAATGGTCGAAAATGTAATTATAATTGTCTTAAATCGGCAAATAATTGATTTTCTATTGTTTTAATCGAATGTGTACGGTATACAAAAAAAGGCAGATATTTTTTTTTCGGTTGAATGTAGTGAATGGTGAATATTAACTGTTGTATGAGTATGAACGAAAGTCTACTATTGAGATGAGAGTTACGAAGATTTAAATAATTTGTTAAGACAATGAATTATTGGAATAGCAATAATAGACTCAAAAGGTTTTGTTTGCACAACAAATTATTTTGATCGACTCATCTGCTGTATGAAAGGTGAAAATTAATGTTATGTAAACGTAATCACTATTAGGTGACTCATGTTAATTATGTTTATTCAGTTAGTATAATTACAGTATATTCAACATATTTGTAGTCAAACAGTTGACTTTGTACAGTATCTGTAAATGCGACCAATTATTCTTACAATAATAAATAGTAAAATACATTTGATATTGCAAGTAAGTGATGAAACAAATGTTAACAGTGTGACACAAGCATCACACCTCTACTAATATAGTGTAATTAAGAGATTAACTATTGATAAGTCATTAAGTGTTTACTCATACTTCCTTGAGAGCTCTTGTAAAATGTCTTTCTCACCAGACCAAATATGGACGAAAAAACAATTGAGATTTAATTAGGCTTGAACGGTCAGCGCCAGAGTGGCGGCTCTAAAACACTATTTTGTCACGTACAGGAAGACATAAACTATAAGTTTTACGACGCTTAGTCAGCCACAAGTTGTAACAAAGTCATGTATAGGACGTTCAGATTTCACAATGTTCTATTTAAAATATCATCAAAATTTGAGTGATAACATGTCAACCAACTATAGTGTGGGTATTTGTTTTAAGTAAGGTGCACCCTACATGAAAGTTACGAACAGAGAGGCTCATGGGTAAAAGTGACATCATAGTGCGAATCTGTGAGAGCAGGGAGTTTTGGGCAGGACAGTCGTGTCGGGGAGACGGTGTTGGACAGTCGCAGATACTCCACGGTCGCGAGAGCCCGTACCGGGAAGAGGTGTCGCGAAAGTGTTGTTGAACCTTCTGCATTTTACATGTGATCGATAGATCGCAATTTATAGGATGAAGCGTTGACTTAGTCCGTGGATTCAATTAAATCGATTCTCGACCTTGGCTATGGAACGGCTTTCCACAAGGATTCTTTAAAGTTAGAGCCCAAGTGTTTTCATGATGCTGAATCTCGTGCCATACGAGATTGTTTGTCGACCATGACAAACCTGACCGGGATGCGTTCCAAGGACCTCGACGCCGGCAAGTAGCTGACCAATTCAACGACAGGAAGCGAGTCCTGCGCCCGTCTATTCCAACGCCACAGAAGTCTAGGACATCGACATGTATCATCAGCATCGTCACACTTACCCTCCGTACGACACATCAAACCCTCCCCATCGCATCGCAACCGAACCGTTTCAAATCAGCGAACTGGAGTACACAATAACCGATGAGTATCTAAAATAATATCTTGCCTAAATGTTTTGGCCAACTAACTAATTTTAATATTTTAGTTTTTAAGGGAACTCACCCACAGGGGTATCTAACCTGAGTCAGATCTGATCTAGGCAGGCAGGCTATCGTATTTCCTGTAATTGTTTGTTTTGGAATAACCTAAATATCAATTATATTTCTTAATTTCAATGGAATCCTAATACTTGTCATTTGGTAGTTTGAGAATCCCCTTCCTGATTCATTAGTTCATTAAGCTGTATAATTTAATTGCTATTCCGTGCGAGACCGACTGAGCTGAGACCGTGGCAGGGCAGATCTAACATCTTCACAGGTTTGGTATTTTGTTTATTGTGTTATTTTGTTTGCTTGATTTTGTGTTGTCTTAATTGATTGTTCCCATCTCGATCAATTGCATAGGTAGTTAATTTGATTTAAATTGATAATGAGTTTGTAATTAAAGAGGCAGTTAGGACAAACTCGTAGGCTTCACATTTGGCGCATCAACGTGGAGGCTCGATTATTAACCGTCGACCGTGATAAGAGTGGCTATATGAATTGTCTGAGTTTGTCAGAAATAGGTTGTATTTTGGGTTAGATTTTGTTTTGGTTCGAATTTCAATGTCAACTAACATGGAAGGCATAGAGAAGGAAGTAGTTGTGGCCACCGCGCTAGGAGGGGTAGCAGGTGAAGCGGGTTCGGAACCAGTATACCCGGAACAAGGTATTATGCAAATGTTGGCAACAATTATGGCAAGTCAGGCAGCGGCAACAACAGAGTTAGGAAATCAGACAGCGGCGTTTGCGGAATTTGGCAATAGAATAGATAAACACACGAAAAAGCTAGATGATTTCATGTTGAAGTGGGTCACCCGAATCGATTGCGAAGCAAAAGTAGTCGTTGATCAGGTGTTAATTCTAAAGGAGGATGTTAATAAACAAAAACAGGATTTGGGGGATAATGAAAGGTTGGTTGAAGAAGTTGATGACAAGGGTGATAAGAATAATGAAAGTTTGATTGATAAGGGAGTTAATTGTGAAAAGGTTATTGACACGAAAGTAAAGGATGTCAGTAAGATGGAGGGGTCGTTGACAGTGAAAGAACCAAAGTTAGTTAAATCCGCGTTCCAAGAAATAATAAAACCGGCGTTCATAAGGTTCAAGAGAAGGGCGAATCGAAACAAAAGCAGGAGTAAAAAGTTATTTAGGAAAAAGTATCCTACAATGCGAGATAGTAAAGGTCGACGTGAAATAGGATGGCAAAATGATAGTTGCTTGGGCAAGAATGTAATAAGTGGATTCGTTTGCAGACACAAGGACTGGACGGTGTTTAGAGGAGGAACACGCCAGGTTGTAGCGGTTGTGTGATCTTACTGTTGACAAACAAGTAATGTTAAATATGGATTGATTTTGGATAAATATTAACATAAGGTGTTTAATGAATAAACAAGAGGTTTACATGGTAAAAGCCAGGGTATTGTTGTAATTGAATTTGTGTTTTGTTGAGTTTTGAATAAGATTTGGAATAGGATAATAAATCTGTAATAACTTGTGTTTATGGGTTGTAAAATCGTTTGAAGTGTGGGAAGTAATGTCCTTATTTTACGACTGTGTTAATTGAAGAAGGGGGACTCTGAGTTTTGGTGCCTGTTCCACAAAGTGACAGTTTGATTTTTACTGTTTACTAAAATGTTTTATTACTTGTGGATGATTATGAGATAATGATTTTCAAGTTTGACCGAGTAGGAATTTAAGGAATACGAATACTGTTGTTGATAACTTCAATTTGGTACGTGTAGAGGAGATGTTGATTTGTTTATTTGAAGAAATATTTTGGGAATTTTTGAGAATTTTGCATTTTGTGTGTTATCTTGGGTGAGAATGTATAGGGATTGGAGGGGTGAAGCTAATGTTTCGGAATCAATTGTGTGGCACTTTAGGTAAATTGGCGTTTTGGTGTTACAATTTTAAAGCATTTGAGTTGATATCGCAACCAATCAGCATTGTTGAATTAGGAGGGGTGAAGTTTTTGTGGATTTTAGGGGCTTGGCATGATATGAGATGCAAGCGATTTGGGCCAAGTGAGCCGTAGAGAGAGAAGTTGAGTTTGAGATAGGGGCGAGGTTTTGGTTCCGCCGGGGATTTTGGTTGAGTGGGTACTTCGTGGGTTTTGGACCCCTCTCCAGTAAACAGCGTTTTGTTTCGATATCGGTAAGAATGTGTAAAAAATTGTATTCATCGATTCATTTGTCTAGAAGAAAACGCTTGAGTTTAAGATGGAAGATCAAGACGAGATAGTATGCAAGATGAAGAAGTTATTTACGGAAGTCAAAATAGTAGAAAGAAGAATATTACGTTTTGGATTGTTGGAATTTTGGATTTTTTGGTGTTTACGAATTTGTGAAAAACGAAACGATTGATACGAAGGAGGCATTAGTCGAACGCAGGGAAGCAACGAGGATTATCGGAAGCTAAACAGGTTTTCGGAAAACACGGTTACAGTTTCGCCAGGGCAATTTGTTTTCGGTTAAAGTTGTGGTTATAGTAGTGAATTTGAACTTGAGTGTAAAAATGTTGGCTGCTGTCTGAAGGAAGAATGTGTTTTGATGACGAAATATTTTCGAATTACCTCAGTAATATTTTTGGGACGCTGATTGATAGGGATTGTTAGAGTGATTGTTGGGCGCTTAATAAAATGATCCAAGAATGTATATTTGTTGAGGAGTTTTCCACGTCTAGTGCATTAGTGAAGTTGGAGCATACGGCAGTATTTTGAGTTTTGGATTTTGGGCTTCGTGGATTTTGGGGTCGAACGGACCGAGTTTGTGGAACTGAGTTGAAGTTCGAGTTTTAAGTGGTTTTTGGTGACCTGGGTATTCTCCTATAGTAACTAGCCTAGAGTGTGGTATTGAGAAGTTGATGGGAACAGTTGCATGTCTTGTGAAATAAGTTTTAATTTGAAGTCGCCAACAAGTACTTTTGTCTTATCAGCAGGGTAAATAAGAGTATGAGATTTGTTGTTACAAGGGACTGAGAGGTATTTAAATTCGGAAATCGGATACAAAGAGAATTTAAGCTTGACAGTGTTCAATAAATGAATATGATAGTTTAGAGTCGTGAATCAGCGCTCTACTTGGAAAATAATTGCCTTAGGTCTGAAGCTTTGTGTTATTTACTTTGAAATGTTGCAGTTTGTTGTTTGACGAGGTTATGAGCCGAGCTAGGTCTCGAGTCGTTAAAAATTTATCGGTCGTTTCGACTAGGAACGAGTGATCGTTTTCCTTTTCTTGTGGGTCTTTAAGTCTGTTTATGTGTCAAGGTCGTTGTATGGCCAGCTGAGGATCAGCGTGGGTGTACACTTGAAAATAAGAGTGGAACGGGTTAGTCTTGGGTACAGTCGGCTCGCTCGGATGACAAGGGTTGTCAAACCAGGAAGTTAATTGGGTTCGGTCAAGAAGAACGTTATATTACGGTTCTTTATTTTGTCAATATTAACTTTAATTTTGCTTGTTCACACTGAGAATACAGTGTATGCTATGCTTTCATTTTAGTTTTTAGTTGTTAGTTAGATTGTTGGCTGCTGTAGATGAGTTGTCACTTGGGAGTAGTGATAGACAAACAAGGCAGCAATGATTTTAGGTGTTAGTAATTTCAGAATAAACAGTTCTGATCTATATATTATATAATTTTACTTACTATGCTTATAAAATATTTTCCATTGAATTTTTTTTTGCCTTTTTGTGTTTTAACATATGTAACCATAAAGCACTGTTCTTAAAACAATTGCATAACAATTGCTTTGAAGAACAGGGAGGGGTAAATGTGACACAAGCATCACACCTCTACTAATATAGTGTAATTAAGAGATTAACTATTGATAAGTCATTAAGTGTTTACTCATACTTCCTTGAGAGCTCTTGTAAAATGTCTTTCTCACCAGACCAAATATGGACGAAAAACAATTGAGATTTAATTAGACTTGAACGGTCAGCGCCAGAGTGGCGGCTCTAAAACACTATTTTGTCACGTACAGGAAGACATAAACTATAAGTTTTACGACGCTTAGTCAGCCACAAGTTGTAACAAAGTCATGTATAGGACGTTCAGATTTCACAATGTTCTATGTAAAATATCATCAAAATTTGAGTGATAACATGTAAACCGACTATAGTGTGGGTATTTGTTTTAAGTAAGGTGCACCCTACATGAAAGTTACGAACAGAGAGGCTCATGGGTAAAAGTGACATCATAGTGCGAATCTGTGAGAGCAGGGAGTTTTGGGCAGGACAGTCGTGTCGGGGAGACGGTGTTGGAGAGTCGCAGATACTCCACGGTCGCGAGAGCCCGTACCGGGAAGAGGTGTCGCGAAAGCTGCATTTTACATGTGATCGATAGATCGCAATTTATAGGATGAAGCGTTGACTTAGTCCGTGGATTCAATTAAATCGATTCTCGACCTTGGCTATGGAACGGCTTTCCACAAGGATTCTTTAAAGTTAGAGCCCAAGTGTTTTCATGATGCTGAATCTCGTGCCATACGAGATTGTTTGTCGACCATGACAAACCTGACCGGGATGCGTTCCAAGGACCTCGACGCCGGCAAGTAGCTGACCAATTCAACGACAGGAAGCGAGTCCTGCGCCCGTCTATTCCAACGCCACAGAAGTCTAGGACATCGACATGTATCATCAGCATCGTCACACTTACCCTCCGTACGACACATCAAACCCTCCCCATCGCATCGCAACCGAACCGTTTCAAATCAGCGAACTGGAGTACACAATAACCGATGAGTATCTAAAATAATATCTTGCCTAAATGTTTTGGAATAACCTAAATATCAATTATATTTCTTAATTTCAATGGAATCCTAATACTTGTCATTTGGTAGTTTGAGAATCCCCTTCCTGATTCATTAGTTCATTAAGCTGTATAATTTAATTGCTATTCCGTGCGAGACCGACTGAGCTGAGACCGTGGCAGGGCAGATCTAACATCTTCACAGGTTTGGTATTTTGTTTATTGTGTTATTTTGTTTGCTTGATTTTGTGTTGTCTTAATTGATTGTTCCCATCTCGATCAATTGCATAGGTAGTTAATTTGATTTAAATTGATAATGAGTTTTGTAATGAAAGAGGCAGTTAGGAAAACTCGTAGGCTTCACAACAGATAGTGATTACATTATTATACTAATCCAATCCATTGATTAAATTAATAAAATTGGCATAACACAATAATGTTAATATAACTCTTGTGTGATATCTTGACAGGTAATGTTCAGACCGGAAATATAACTTCTTGTTGCACATTTCCGCGTGAAAGCAGAGAAGAACAACTATCATCTGATCATTGATCATCAAATTAATCATCTTCATTATCGGTGATACATTGTGCTATTTTATCAAATGCTTTAGATCTAAAAGTGTCCTTGGGACGACCTTTAGATTTCTTGCTAAGAGGTTCGGTTGTTTGTTTTACTAGGATGTTTTTGACAGTTCGGAAATTTACATCACATGATTTGTGATAGATGGCATCTGCAGCGTGTAAGTCATGACCATGGTTGAGACGAGCTCTCACCTCATCTCCCCACTTATCACTGCTATCACAGATGTTTTTATACACATATCCACAGATCTACTTCGAACTAAATACCGACGTTGACTTCCTCTTTTTACCAATTCTGGCTATTTCACCACACAAGTAACATTGAGTTTTATAATCGAATTATCCGTTCCGTTTACTGATCGGAGAACTCGAGATAAGGTATTATCACTCGCGGTTGTGTTCGTATTTACTGTGTCCATAACACATTTTGATACATTTTTAGGGTGACAATAATCCCGTCGGCATACTTTATGCACTTTTTGCCCAGGGGAAACAATACAACTTTCAAGACCTCAAACGGAACTCACTTGATTTACTGTGGATGCACCTATCACAAATCATGTGATGTAAATTTCCGAACTGTCAAAAACATCCTAGTAAAACAAACAACCGAACCTCTTAGCAAGAAATCTAAAGGTCGTCCCAAGGACACTTTTAGATCTGAAGCATTTGATAAAATAGCACAATGTATCACCGATAATGAAGATGATCAATTTGATGAAATGATCTGATGATACTTGTTCTTCTCTGCTTTCACGCGAAAATGTGCAACAAGAAGTTATATTTCCGGTCTGAACATTACCTGTGAAGATATCACACAAGAGTTATATTAACATTATTGTGTTATGCCAATTTTATTAATTTAATCAATAGATTAGATTAGTATAATAATGTAATCACTATCTGTTTACATTTGTTTCATCACTTACTTGCAATATCAAATGTGTTTTACTATTTATTATTGTAAGAATAATTGGTCGCATTTACAGATACTCTACAAAGTCAACTGTTTGACTACAAATATGTAGAATATACTGTAATTATACTAACTGAATAAACATAATTAACATGAGTCACCTAATAGTGATAACGTTTACATAACATTAATTTTTAACCTTTCATACAGCAGATGAGTCGATCAAAATAATAGAATAGAAAAGAATTTTTATTAGCATCTTTGATTCCAATGCAATGCATATACATTTATACACAATCTGTGGTTGCTGTATAACTATACACAATTTGTACAAATATAAATATATTAATATATAATACAATTATATTATAATACCTTAGTAGTACAAACTTATAACCTAATCTATAAGTAGCTAAAATAATATAACCATGACATAGTTATAGAGAATCAAAACACACAAATATAATATAATCCTATGTTTCACTAACAACAGCTTTTACTCTTTAACAAACCTTTAAAAATTTCTACTGACTTTGGCATAGTTTCTCAATAGTAGACTTCTGTTCATACTCAAACAACAGCTAATATTCACCATTCACTATATTCAACCGAAAAAAAAAAATCAGCATTTTTTTATACCGTACACATTCGATTAAAACAATAGAAAATCAATTATTTGCCGATCTAAGACAATTATAATTACATTTTCGACCATTTTTATTTTTATAACTTTATGCCACCATGTGACATGTGTGTAAGTATCAATAAAAAAAGTTTTTTTGCAACAGTAATTTAAAAAAAAATATATATTAATAAATTATTATGATCAAATTATTCAAATTAGTATAACTTTGCAATCCGTAGTAGACTTTTGTCCATACCCATTAAACAGTTAATATTGAACCTGAACTACATTTATCTGTCAATATTTTTCATTTATCTTTATTTTTTTCGATGCTGTACCGATTTCATTAAAACAATGGAAAATCAATAAAAAGGCGATTTTGCGGCAGTGTGATTAAATTTTTTGAAAATTTCTTTTTCAGCGTCCTTTTGTAGTCACGCATAATTGTGAGAGTATCACTAAACATATTTTTTTTTGCATATTAGCATTTTAAATCAATAATCAAGTTTTTATCATTTTTAATTGAACCTTAATTTTAGGCAATTTCCCATACGATTTTGAAGGTAGACTTTATATAGGCGTATTCAGCGCAAAATTCTGTATTAGAAAAGTTCAGAAACAAAACTCTTGCAATTTGTCCGGGGTTAGGCTACTTTTTTCGTTTCCTTGCCTGGCCTAACTAGGCACTGGTGCTTCAAGGGGATGCATATTATTATCTTTGGGTTTCTCACTAGAAACCCAAAGATATTATACTGCATGCAAAACCCCCACCAAGATGACTGTGGCTCATTAATCATTATATTTTATACATTTTATTTTAAAATGACACGGGGGAAAATGTAATTCTTCGTCCTCATCACCCCTTCCCTTGCTGTTGGTGAGCACATTATTTTATCCTTCCTTTATTACGAGTAATCTGCTGTCATCATCGCGGGATTCAGTTTTATGAGGTCTACTATCTTTTTAGCCAATGGTTGGGCAAAAGCACGTACTTGTACCGATACTGTATTTGTTATCGACGAGTTTCGTCGAGGAGAGGCGACGTTTTTTTTGATAACATACAGTCGGTCGGGATATTCTTTTCCCACGGGAGCTCAAGGTCAAGCTCTGGCCGGCCGCCTTGATAGGGCTTTGTGCAGCTGCCCCATCAAGGGAGAGCGGGTACAGATAACTTAAATA
>JAMZAV010009753.1:0-16166 GCA_024449915.1 Sweltsa coloradensis
ATATTACAATATCAATCTGACAAAAAACGTAAAAACTAGAAAATTAACAAAATGAAATGTCAAACTGTGAAAATGAAAATCTGATAAAATAACAAACTTACAATATGAAAATGATTAAAACTAACAACCTGACAAAATGCAATTGACAAACTGACATTCTTAAAAATCAAACTGACAAAAACTAGCAAATTGACAAAATGAAACTGTGAAAACGAAAAACTGACAAAATAACAAACTTACAATATGAAAATGACTTAAACTAACAACCTGACAAAATGCAATTGACAATCTGACATTCTGACAAAATCAAACTGACGAAAACTAGCAAATTGACAAAATAAAACTGTGAAAATGAAAAACTGACAAAATTACAAACTTACAATATAAAAATGACTAAAACTAACAACCTGACAAAATGCAATTGACAATCTGACATTCTTACAATATCAAACTGACGAAAACAAGCAAATTAACAAAATGAATCTATCAAACTGTGAAAATAAAAATCTGACAAAATGACAAACTTACAATATGAAAATGACTAAACAAACAACCTGACAAAATGCAATTGACAATCTGACAATATTACAATATCAAACTGACGAAAACTAGCAAATTAACAAAATGAAACTTCCAAACTTAAAATTGAAAAAGCAAAATTCAAATTAAATATGAAAATGACTAAAAAAAAAACCGACAAACAATTGACAAACTGACTTCTTTTAAATCAACTGAAAAAAACTACAAATAAAAATGAAAAATGGAAAAGAAAAAAATTTAAAATTTTAAAAGACTTAAAAAAAACAAACACAAAAAAAAAAAACAAAAAATTAAAAAAAAAAAAAAAAAAAATAAAATAAACTTAAATGAAAATTTAAAATTCAATTAAAATTAAAAAAAACAAAAACAATGAAAAAAATTTTCTAATTTTTAAAAAAAAAAAATCAAATGAAAAAAAAATAAAAACTTACAAAAAAAAAAAAAAACCGAAAAAAATTTTAAACCCTTCAAATTTCAAAAACAAAAAAAAAAAAAATTGAAAAAAAGAAATTGAAAATGAAAAACAAATTTTAAAATGCTAAAACAAAACGAAAATTTTTAAAAGCAAATACAAATAAAACAAAATTAATAAACTGAAACTGAAATTGAAAAAAAAACTACAAAATGAAAATTAACTAAAAAAAAATCAAACAAAATGAATTAAAAAATTTAAAAAACAAACTAGAAAAACAATTTAACCTAAAAGAAAAGAAAATAAAAAATTCAAAATTACAATTAAAAAAGAAAAATTTTAAAAAACAAAAAAAAATGTTAAAACTGACTTCTTTCAAAAACAAAGGAAAAAAATAAAAATTAAAAAAAACTGGAAAAAAAATAATGAAATTTAAAAAAAAAAACCAAAAAGAAAAAAAAATTTAAAAAAAAAATTAAAAAATTAAAGAAAAACCTAGAAATTAACAAAAGAAAAAAAGTCAAAAAGGAAAATAAAAATACAAAATTACAAATTTTTTTAAAAAAAAAAACTAAAACCCAAAAAATTAAAATTTTTTAAAATTAACTACAAAACACAAAAAAAAATGAAAAAGAAAAAAAAAAAAATTAAAAAACCAAAAACCCCAAAAAAAAAAGGAAAAAAAAATTCAAAAAAGAAAAAAAAAAAATAAAAAAAAAAATTAAAAAAAAAAAAAAAAAAAAATTAAAAAAAACTAACAACCTGACAAAAGCAATTGACAAACGACATTTTAAAAAAAAAAAACCAAAAAACAAAAAAACCAATGAAACTGTCAAACATAAAATGAAAAACTTACAAATTACTTTACAAAAAAAAAAAAAAACACCTGCAAAAAAGCAATTTACAATCTAAATTTTTAAAAAAACAAAATGACGAAAACTAAAAATTACAAAAAAACTGTGAAAAATAACTGACAAATTTTAAAAAAAAACAAAAAAAAAATTTTAAATTTAAAAAAATGACTAAAAATAACAACCCGACAAAAAATTGAAATTAATTTTAAAAAAAAGGAAAAAACCAAAAAAAAAAATGAAAATTAAAAAAATTAAATTTTTAAAAAAAAAAAAAAACACAAAATTTATTTCAAACTGAAATTACAATATTAAAATGACAAAACCAAAAATTAAAAATGAAACTGTCGAACAGTGAAAATAAAAACTGACAAAAATTTTCTTACGATATGAAAATGACTAAAACTACAACCCGACAAAAAGAATGGGGGGAATTTTTTCAAATAAATAAAAAACAAAAATTGCAAAATAAACTGTAAAACAAAACTTAAAATTTTTAAAATAAAAAAAAGAAAATGACAAAAAGTTATTGACAAACTGACAAATTCAAACTGACCAAAACAAATTAAAAAATAAATGCAAAATGTGAAAATGTAAAGAAAAATAAAAAACTAACAATATGAAAATATTAAACTAACAACCTTAAAAATAAAAATTAATTTAAAAAATCAAATGAGAAAAAACCCCAAAAAGAAAAAAAAAAAAAATGAAAAAATTACAATTTGAAAAGACAAAAGCAAAGAAAAATTAGTGACAAACTGACAAAATTACAATCCAAAAAGGGGGAACCCTTTCAAATTAAAAAAAACAAACTTTCAAAACTGTAAAAAAAAAAAAAAAAAAGACTAAAACAAACAAAAATGACAAAAAGTTATTGAAAACAAAATTACAATATTAAACTGACAAAACCTAGCAATTATTAAAAAAAAACGAAAAAATAAAAATAAAAATACAAATTCCCAATAAAATTAAAAAAATAAAAACCAAAAAATTTCAATTAAATTTTTTTAAAAAATCAAACGTCGAAAAATACAATGACAAAAAAAAAAAATGAAAAAACTGACAATTTGAAAAAACTAAAAAAAAACAAACCAAAAAAATTTTTTACAAACTGACAAAATTTTTAAAATCAAACTGAGAAAATAGCAAATTAACAAAAAGAAATTTCCCAAATGTAAAATTGAAAAAATGAAAAATTTCAAACTTCAATTAAAAAAAGATAAAACTAAAACCCCGACAAAAAACAATTGACAATCTGACTTCTTAAAAAACAAAAATGACGAAAAATAGCAAATTGACAAAATGAAAAGGAAAATGAAAAAAAATTTAAAAATTTACAATGACATAACAAGCAAAATGACAAAAGTTTAAACCCACTAAAAAAAAACTGACGAAAACAAGCAAATTAAAAATAATTTAAAAGGAAAATATAAAACACAAAAGATACTTTAAAATAAAAAACGAAAAAACAACCTGACTAAATGCAATTGCAATCTGACATTTTAAAAAAAACTAAAAAAAAATTACAAAATGAAACTTGAAATGAAAAAACTTACAATTTGAAAAACTAAAAAGCAAATGAAAAATTTTTAAAAATGACAATATTACAATATCAAAATGAAAAAAAGCCCCATTTCAAAATGAAACTGTCAAAAGTGAAAATGAAAAACTGACAAAAAAAAAAATTAAAAAAAAAATAACAACCTGACAAAAGCAAGTGAAATGGAAAAGTTCTTACAAAAACAAAATGTCGAAAACTAGAAATTGCAAATGAAACTGTGAAAAAGAAAAACTACAATTTGAAAATGACTTAAAAAAAACTGCAAATTTATACAACTGACAATATTACAATATCAAAATGAAAAAACCCCAAAAAAATAAAATTAAAATAAAAATAAAAAATCCAAAATTAAAATTAAAATTTAAAAAAAATTAAAAAAAAAAAAAAAAAATTTTAAAAAAAAACGAATACAAAATTAAAAAAAAAAAGTGAAAATAAACTACAATTTAAAAAAAAACAAGCAGATAAAAATTTATTGACAAACTGGGCAAAATTTCAATTCAAACGGCGAAAAAGAGCAATTAAAAAGAAACTGTCAAAAATGAAAATGAAAATTAAAATGACAAAATTTACAATTGAAAAACTAAAACTAACAACCTCAAAATCAATTTCAATGACATTTAAAAAACAAACTGACGAAAACTAGCAAATTGAAAAATGAAACTGTGAAAATGAAAAAACCCAAATTTTAAAATGCTTAAAAAAAGAAGACTGAAAATTTTTTGAAAAGACAAAATTTTAAAAAAAAAAAAAAATAAAAAAAAAAAAGGGCAAACGTGAAAATGTAAACTGAAAAAACAAACTAACGATATGAAAAAAGACTTAACTAAAACCTGTCAAAATGCAATTGCAAACTGACATTCTTAAAAAAAAACGAAAAAAAAAAAAAAAAAAAAAAAAAAAACCTTTAAAATGAAAAAAAAAACCACAAAAATAAAACAAAAATAAAATAAAAACCGGGGGGGCCTAGCAAATAAACAAATCAATGTCAACTGTGAAAAAGATAACTGACAAAAATTTCAACTAACAAAATGAAAAAAAAAATTTCAACCTGACTAAATCAATTTACAAACACTTTTACAAAAACTGCAAACTAGCAAAAATTTACAAAATGAAACTGTGAAAATGAAAAACTTCAATTTGAAAAAGACTAAAAACAAGGAATTTACAAAAAGTTTTTAAAAATGAAATAAATATCAAAATGACGAAAAAAACAAAAAAAAAATGAAAATTTTAAAAAAAAAAAAAAAATTTAAAAATACTAAAACAACTTACTGACAAATTTATTAAAAATGACAAATTTTTAAAATTTTTCTGACGAAAAAAAAAAAAAAAAAATGAAAAAGTAAAAAGAAAAAAAAAATAAAAAAAAAAAAAAAAAATACCCCAAAAAAAAAAAAATAATTACTACCCAAATGTCGAAACTAGCAAATTTTTCAAATAACTGTGAAAATGAAAAATTTTAAAATAAAAACAAATAAAAAAAGATTACAAATGCAAAACAACAAACTGAAAACTCTTAAAAAAAAAAGGAAAAAAAAACTTCAATTTAAAATTAAAAAAAAGGCAAAATTTTTGAAAAAAGACAAAAAATAAATGGAAAACAAAAAAAATAAAACTGCAAAATGAAAATAAAAAAAAATTCAAAAAAAAAAAAAACATACTAACCCCAAAAAAAATACAAACTAACACAAAAAAACAATTGAAAACCCCAAAAAACAAAAAAATGTAAAAAAAATTTCAAATTTTAAAATGTAAAAAAAAACTGCAAAATGAGACAAACACAAATTCAAAATTAAACTGACAAAAACCCCAAATTAAAAAGAAACTTCAAATTAAAAAAAGAAAAAGGCAACTTAAAATGAAATGAAAAATACCCAACCCACAAAAAATAAAAAAACATTTTTAAAAAACAATTTACAAACTGCAAATTAAAAAATAAACTGGAAAAAAAAATTACAATTTAAATTAAAAATAAAACCTAAAAATGAAGAAACTACATTTTACAAAAATAAACAAAAAAAAAATTAAAAAAAAACTTACGAAAAACATAAAAAGAACCAAAAGAAAACTACAATTTAAAAAAAAACCCCAAAAAACCCTTAAAAAAATAAAAATTCAAATAAAAGAAAAACAAAAAAAAAAAAAAAAATAAAAAAAACTACAAAATCAATTTTGAAACTAAATTTTCAAAATAAAAGTGAAAAAACCCCAAAAAAAAAAAAATGGAAAAAAAAATAAATTTTAAATGAAAAAAAAAACTGACAATTGATTTACAAAAAAAATTAAAACTTTAAAAGGGCAAAACCACAAATTAAAAAAAAACTGAAAATTTTAAAAAAAAAACCCAAAATTAAAATTTTTTTTGAAAACAAAAAAAAACCCGACAAAATTAAACAATTGATTTTAAAAACAAACTGACAAAAAAAGCAATTGAAAAATGAAACTTAAAAAAAAATTTTCAATTTTTAAAAAAAAAAAAAAAAAAAATGAAAAATTTTTTAAAAATAAAAAAAAAAAAACTGACAAAATAGCAATGAAAATAACTAAAACTAAAAAACCGACAAAATAAATTAAAACACTTTCAAAATCAAAAAGAAACTGAAATTACAAAATAAAAATGGAAAAAAAAATGACAATTTTAAAAGAAAAAAAAACTGACAAAATTTTTGAATACAAAAAAATACAAATGAAAACAAAAAAAATAAATAAAAAAAAAAATAACTGCAAAATCCTTAAATATAAAAGATTTTAAACCCGCAAAAATTACAACAATTTAAAAAAAAAAACAAACTCAAATTCAAAAAAAAACATGGGAAAATAAAAATTAAATTTGAAAATACAAAAAGAAAATACAAATGTATGAAAAAAAATTTAAAAATCAAACGGAAACCCACAAAAAGACAAAAAAATTAAATAAAAAACTTAATTTTTAAAAAAAAAAAAAAAAAAAGAAAAAATTTAAAAAAAAAAAAATTAATTAAAATGACAAAACCAATTACAAAAGAAAAGCAAATGAAAAAAAAAAAACGACAAATTTCAAATAAAAATGAAATCAAACTTTGAAAAATGAAAATTTACAATTCACTTACAAAATAAAGTAAAAAATAAAATGACAAAAAAAAAATTGAAAATGAAAAACTACAATTTTAAAAAAACAAAACAAACAAATGACAAAATGTTTTTAAAAAAAAAAGAAAAATTTAAAAAAAACTAAAAAAAAATAAAAAAAAAAAAACCCCCAATTAAATTAAAAACTGACAAAATACAAATTAAAAGAAACAAAAATAAAATGAAAAATGCAATTACAACTACAATTTTAAAATAAATAAAAATACAAATTACAAAATGAAAGAAAATAAATTTTTAATTTTAAATGAAAAACGCAAATGCAAAATTTTAAAAAAAATGAATTTAAAAATTAAAAAAACAAAAAAAAATTAAAAAAGTATCAAAATGGGAAAATAAAAACAAATTACATTAAAGAAAATAAAAAACTAACAAAATGAAAAAAGAAAATTACAATTCTTTAAAAAAATGGAAAAAATACAATTTACAAAAAATGAAAATGAAAAATCTTCAATTTTAAATGACAAAACAAACAAAGACAAAAAATTAAAAACCCAAATTTAAATGACAAAAAGCAAAAACAAAAGTGCAACTGGAAAATGGGGAAAAAATTAAAAAAAAATAAATTAAAAGGAAAAATAACAAAAAAAAATTACAACTAACATTTTTAAAATAAAAATCAAACTGAAAAAAAATGAAAAATTTAAAAAGAAAAACTACAATTTAAAAAAACTAAAAAGCAAATGAAAAATTTTATTTAAAAATGACAATTAAAATATTTAAAAAGAAAAACAAAAATAAAAAAAATAAAATTTTAATTAAAATGAAAACTACAAATAAAACAAATTTAAATGTAAAAAAAAAAAACAAATTTACCCCCCACTTAAAAAACAACTAAAAACACAAATTAACCAAAAAAATGCAAACGAAAATGAAAAAACAAAAAAACTTTCAAAAAAAAATGAAAAATCAACCGAAAAAAAATTACAATTACACTTACAAATAAATGACAAAAAAAAGACAAAAAAAAAAATGAATTAAAAATTTTAAAAAAAAAAAAAAAAAATTTTAAAAGAAAATTTAAAAAATTAAAAAAAAACCAGCAAATTACAAAGAAATGCAAATATTAAAAAAAATGACAAAAACAATTTTTTTAATGAAAATGCAAAATAAAATGAAAAATGCAACCTTACATTTTAAAAATAAAATGACAAAACCCAAATTTACAAAAAGAAATGGAAATTTAAAAAAACTTTTTTAAAAAACAAAACAAAAGGGGCAAAATGAGAAATGAAAATTACAATTTAAATGACAAAACCACAAAATTAAAAAAATTAAACTTCAAATAAAAAAAACTGACAAAAAACAAATTAAAAAAAATGACTAAAAAAAAATGAAAAATGGAAAAAATTAATTCTTAAAAACAAAACCCCCAAAAAATACAAATTTAAAAAAAAAAATTTAAAAAGAAAAATTCAAGAAAATATAAAAACAACAAAATAAAAAATTTTAAAAAAATGAATATTCAACACCAAAAAAATTAACAAATGAAATGAAATTAAAAAAAACTGACAAAATAACAAAATAAAAATAAAAATCCCAAAAAAAGTCAAATAAAATTTCACTGAAAAAAAAATGAAAACTGCAAATTACAAATAAAACTTGAAAATAAAAACCATTTAAAAAAAAAAAGCAAAGAAAAATTATTTACAACTGACAATATTACAATATTAAAACTGACGAAACCTGCAAAATTTAAAAATAAACTGTAAACTAAAAATAAAAAATGACAAAAAAAATTACAAAAAAAAAATAAAAAACCCCGACAAAATTTTAATTAAACTGACACACAAAAAAATTAAAACTGCAAAAGAAAAAAAAAACTGGAAAAAAAAAAAATTTGAAAAAACAAAACAACAAACTCAAAATGTTTTTACAAACTGAAAATTTTAAAAAACAAACTGCGGAAAAAGCAAATTAAAAAAATGAAACTTAAATGAAAATTTAAAAATGAAAAATTAAAAAAAAAAATGACAAAAACATGACAAAATGCAAAAAATCAAATTCAAAAATAAATACAAAATAAATTCAAAATGAAACTGGAAAATGAAAAATTCAATTTAAAAATAAAAAGCCTAAAATTTATAGAAAAAGCAAAACAATTCAACTACAAAACAAGCAAATTTCAAATGAAAATAAACAAAAATGAAAAATAATTTTAAATATAAAAGACAAAAATTTTTAAAAAAAGAAAGACAACTGACATTTTAAAATCAAACTGACGAAACAGAATTACAAAAAAGAAACTTAAAATGAAAAATTACAATTTGAAAAAGACTAAAAAAGAATGATAAAATTTTTTCAAACTGACAATATTACAATTCAAACTACAAAACAAATTAAAAAAAATGCAAATGGAAAATGAAAAACTGAAAAAAGAAAAATTCAATTGAAAAGACTAAAACAAAAACTGAAAAAAAAAACGGGCATTTTACAAAATCAAAATGCCCCCCCCAAAAACAAAATAAACAAAATGAAAACTGAAAATTGAAAATAAAAAACAACTGACAAATTTATTGAAAATGACTAAAATACAAAGGAAAAAACCCCCCGTTACAAAATAAATTAAACGTGAAAATTTAAAAAAACCAAAATTAAACTTAAAATGAAAAGAAAATAAAAAAAATAAAATTTTAAAATAATTTTTAAAAAAAAAATACAATACAAATTAAAAAAAAGAAACCAAAAAAAGAAAACTCAATTTTAAAATATAAAAACTGACAAAATTTTTACAAATGAAATATTACTTAAAAAGGGGAAAACAAAAACAAAATTTCAAAAAACCCCAAAATGAAAAAAAAAAAAAAAAAAAATTTTAAAATAATAAATAAAAATAAAAAAAAAAGCAATTTCAACGAAATTTACAAACAAAATCGAAAATAGCAATTTCAAAAGAAAAATTAAAATGAAAAAAAAAATTTAAAAGAAACTGAAAAATTTTTTTCAAATGCAATATTTAAAAAAACAAAAATACCAAAAAGAATTACAAAATGAATTCAAAATTAAAATGAAAATACAAAATAACAAATAATTGAAAAAAAAAAACTAAAATTAAAATGAATTACAAGACTGCTTTAAAAAAAAAAGACAAAAATAAATTAAAAAAAAATGGAAAAAAAAACTACAAAATTTAAAAGAAAAAAAGCAAAATGAAAATGTTATGACAAATACAAAATTTTCAATACAAAATGACAAACCCAAAATTCAAAATCAAAAGCAAAATTTAAAAAGTAAAACAAATTACAAAAAAAAAATGAAAAATAAAACTTAAAAGAAAAGCAATTGAAAATAACACAAATCAAAATGGAAAAACTGCAAATTACAAAAGAAATTTAAAATGAAAAAATTTTCAATTTAAAAATAAAAACTTGCAAAAGTTTTAAAATGACAATAAAATACAAAAACAAAAAAAAAATAAAAATAAACTGTCAAAAGTGAAATAAAAAAACAAATTTTAAAATGACAAAACAAACATGAAATTTTTTTTTTAAACTGAAATAAAATTAAAACGAAAAATAAAAAAAAAAAAATTAAAAAATTTTAAAATGACAAAAAAAATTAAAAAAATTTTACAAAAAACAAAAAAAATGAATGCAACGGAATTTAAAATTTAAAAAAAACCAAAACACAAAAAAAAAAATTTGAAAAAGAAAAAAGACAATTTTAAAATGACAAAAAAAACTGACAAAATGTTATGACATACTGACAATATTACAATATCAAACCGACGAAACCTAGCAAGTTAACAAAATGAAACTGTCAAACAGTGAAAATGAAAAAATGACAATTTGAAAATGACTAAAACAAGCAAACTGACAAAATGTTATTGACAAACTGACATGCGTACAAAATCAAACTGACGAAAACTAGCAAATTGACAAAATAAAACTGTGAAAATGAAAAACTGACAATTTGAAAATGACAAACAAGCAAACTGACAAAATGTTAGTGACAAACTGAAAAATATTACAAAATCAAACTGACGGAAACCTAGCAAATTAACAAAAAACAAACTGTCAAACTGTGAAAATGATAAACTGACAAAAATTTCAAACTAACAATATGAAAATGAATAAAACTTACAACCTGACTAATGCAAATTTACAAACTTACATTCTTTACATAATCAAACTACGAAAACTACAAATTTACAAAATGAAACTGTGAAAATGAAAAACTTACAATTTGAAAATGACTAAAACAAGCAATTTGACAAAAAGTTTTGACAAAAATGACAATATTACAATATCAAACTGGGCGAAAAAAAGCAAAATAACAAAATGAAACTGTCAAACTGTGAAAAAAGAAAAAACTGACAAAATGACAAATTGACAATATGAAAATGACTAAAACAAGAAGACTGACAAAATGTTATTGACAAACTGACAATATTAAAATATCAAACTGACCAAAACTAGCAAATTAACAAAAATGAAACGGTCAAAAATGTGAAAATGATAACTGACAAATAACAAAAATAAAGAAAATGAAAATGACTTAAAATAACAAACTGTCAAAATGCAATTGACAAACTGACAGCTTTTTAAAAAACAAACTGACGAAAACTAGCAATTGACAAAATAAAACGTGTAAATGAAAAACTGACAATTTGAAAATGACAAACAAGCAAACCTGACAAAATGTTAGTGACAACTGACAATATTACAAAAATCAAACTGACGGAAAACCTAGCAAATTAAAAAAATCAAACTGCAAACTGTGAAAATGTTTAAAATGACAAAATTACAAACTAACAATATGAAATGAATAAAAACTTACAAACCTGACTAAAGCAATGACAAACTTTCATTCTTACATAATCAAACTGACGAAAACTAGCAAAATTGACAAAATGAAACTTGAAAATGAAAAATTACAATTTGAAAATGACTAAAACAAGCAATTGACAAAAAAGTTATTGACAAACTGAAAATATTACAATATTAAACTGACGAAACCCAGCAAATTAACAAAATGAAAAATGTCAAACAAGTGAAAATGAAAAACTGACAAAATTACAAACTTACAATATGAAAATGAATAAAACTAATAACCTGACAAAATGTAATTTACAATCTGACATTCTTACAAAATCAAACTGTCGAAAAATAGCAATTTAACAAAATGAAACTGTGAAAATGAAAAACTGACAATTTGAAAATGACTAAAACAAGCAAAAAGACTAATAGCAATTGACAAACTTACAATATTACAATATCAAACTGACGAAAACAAGCAAAATAACAAAATGAAACTGTCAAAACTGTGAAATAAAAACTGTAAAATGAAAAAAGACCCAATTTAAAAATGACTAAAACAAGCAAAATGACAAAATGTTATTGACAAGCTGACAATATTAAATATTAAAAACTGACAAAACCCAGCAAATTATTTAAATGAAAAATGTCAACAGTAAATGAAAAACTGACAAAATTACAAACTTACAATATGAAAATGACTAAAACTAACAACCTGAATAAATGCAACTGACAACCTGACATTCTGACAAAATCAAACTGCGAAAACTAGCAAAAATTTCAAAATGAAACTGTGAAAATGAAAAACTGACAATTTGAAAATGACTAAAACAAGCAAACTGACAAATGTTATTGACAAAATGACAATATAACATATCAAACTGACGGAAACTAGCAAATTAAACCCAAAAAGAAACTTCCAAACTGTAAAATTGAAAAAAATGACAAAAAAACAAACTTGCAATATAAAAATGACTAAAACTAACAACCTGACAAAATGCAATTGACAATCTGACATTCTTACAAAATCAAACTGACGAAAACTAGCAAATTGACAAATGAAACTGTCAAACTGTGAAAATGATAACTGACAATTTGAAAATGACTAAAACAAACTGACAAAATGTTATTGACATACTGACAATATTACAATATCAAACTGACGAAAACCTAGCAAGTTAACAAAATGAAACTGTCAAACAGTGAAAATGAAAAACTGACAAAATTACTAACTTACAATATGAAAATGACTTAAACTAACAACCTGACAAAATGCAATTGACAATCTGACATTCTTAAAAAATCAAACTGTCGAAAACTAGCAAATTGACAAAATGAAACTGTGAAAATGAAAAACTGACAATTTGAAAATGACTAAAGGTTTATCCAGACACCGCGCAACGAAGCTAAACAGCGCTGGCGTAGTAGGCCAGCATTGCAGATGTTACTTTCTATCGGCATTTACGCTTTAAAAGTTCACCGTTTTCCCTAAAGGTGGCAGAGTGTAAAACCCTTCGGGCGGTAGGTAAGGGTAGGTTTTTGGCTGGTGTTTGCTTGTATCTTGTGATGTGATCCGTCGAGGCCGTTGCAAGAAGTGGGAGCGGCCGAGGGTATTCTTTCCATTGACCAGAATAACTCAGGTTCAGGTAGTCGCCCTTGCCCCATTTCCTACAATAGCGATGGACTCTTTCAACAGCTCAGAAGACATTATTATTATTTTATTTCCAAGTTTACAAGAACAGGCTTGTTTGACAACCAGTGAACCAAGTGTGTTTCCGAATCATTTCAACTGAGTCTGATATGAATATTATAAAGCATAAATGTATTTAATAGTTTTTGGCCGGCTAAGAACCAGAACCAGACCATAATTTGGAATTGTCTTGTTTATGTTAGAGTGCCGACTGCTAAGTGCTATAATACATATTACGTAACTTCCCATCACTGCGTGAATTATTTGACACCCATGAGGAAATATGTGTAATTCCGTACGTAGTGACAACGATCACCGGGATAAGAACAATGTAACATTGTGTCATGTGATTGGTCAACGATCTAAAATGCGATTACTGTAAAATATTTTTTTAAAACGGTAGACAGCAAAACATTCAGAACAATATTTGTCACAGTATTGTTAGCTAATTTTCTTTCAAACTTATATATTTAATCGCGCGCTCGAGTGGTGGGGACCGGCAGCGGAGTGATTGCGCCTTGCCTCTCAACTCTATTATTGCATCATGCTATATTCAGAATAGTGTTGATAGAAGGAGGATTCTGGAATCGCAACTATTTTTGTTGATAATTGTATTTTATCGTTTTATTTTAACGTTATTATTCTATATATTCGATGTGTATTCATTACATTCAATTGATCATCTTTCGATTTTACAAACATCGATTATTCAATTGATCATCTTTCGATAATGTAGGCCTACATTAAAATGTCGATTACCGATTGTCACAAGTAGCATCGAACGGCAACCCTACTATCTTCTGCCTTGGTTTTGCGTTGTATAATGATGTGTGGTTTTAGGGCTATAATAATAGTGCAAACATTTGTGATTTGAGAGCACGGTGAAGAAATAATGTGATTGTTTTTATCTCCATTGATGTTAAAGTTACCCATTATTATTTATTACATGCTGACTAATGATGACGTCATGACGCATACACAGTGGTGACCACTTTCGCAGTTCGCTCGCAATGAGTTCTTAGTTCAAATCACAGATAACAGAGTACACTATTATCTGTGGTTCAAATGCATCTCAACATAGTAATAATGTATTTCAATAGAATAACCATTATTTTTTAACCTTTATTTTGTCGGACCACAACCAAACCAACACACCCGTAGGCCTACTGTCAAGTTCTACAACCCTACCCGGCGCCCTGACTCGCCCATACATTCCACCAGCTGTGGAGAGCAGATGGAATGGTGCCCTGATTAGAGCAAGCGGTCATTAGGAATTACCTTTCAAAAATAAAATGTAAACAAAACATTATGAGCAGAGCCATGGTTATCGTGATAAGGAAATGAAATTATATTTTATACATTTTACTTTGCTCATTCACGTCTGTTAATAAATTGATCTTTTATAAATCATGTCAACAGAATTTATTTAATTATTTGTCGCCGCTAGCCGGGAAACACTCCATAGGTGAAATTGATTATTAGTGTTATAACGATTCAGAAATAACAAAACCAGTTGGATTTAGTCATTTGTGATTTGTTATCCATTTACAAACAGTTATTCACATTTTTAGCATAATAGAACAAACATCCAGTCGTTTATGTAACTAGGAAAACGCTAAAGTCCCGCCGCGTTGATGGATGAGCTTTTTAAAGTTTTAATTTTGCTTGGGATATCTTTACTTTTGCAAGTGCTTTGTTTTGCTGCCTACGCATTGTAGGTGAATGTTGTCAAGTTTCTTTTGTTTCTTGTCAATTGGTATTATTAACCGTAAAAAACTTATTTTAAAAGCTTTATTTCTATGGATTCTGGCTAACTTTTTCAACTTTTTCTTTCAAAAGGTACTACATCACCATAACCTTAATGTCCATGTATAATATGAACGTTGAAACCCCACCCGTTTGGTCAGAAATTGGCCCAAATGGCACGAAAATATCGTACAAAAAACCAAAAATCTTATATTAAAAGCTTTATTTCTATAGATTCTGGCTAACTTTTTCAACTTTTTCTTCAAAAGTACTACATCACCATAACCTTAAGGCCAGGTTTTCCCTTTGGTTAGTTTCAAGCAAATCCGCTAGTTGGGCGCTGCTGGTAAAAACTACGCGGGCGTTTGAATGTGGTTTGGTTGAAAGTGCCCCGTAAAGGTAGGCAACTTCTCAGACGTCTGTGAATGGAAGGCTGCAACTCTTTAGGGGTTGCGGGGGAGTGGGGCGAGGGGCGAGCAGTTTAGAGCAAAAAAGGGTCTTCTTCTAGGTATTGAAGTATTGACATAAAAGAATAACAGATTCGGAAGAAGGGTCCGGCCATTATAAATATATCTTTGTGTGCCAAGCTTTACAAACACACAATTTAGTTTACAACCGTTTTATACCTTCATCAGATCTGTCAATCGACAATCACGACGAATTTAATAATTATTGAAAAGTCTTCTTTTGTAACGGACAAAATATTGATTCCTACAGCATTTATATGAATAAATATTTATTGTAATATAAACGTTACACTTTATTGAGACATAGTCTCGTCTCGTTGGGGTCTAATAAACATAAACCATAATTTTTAATATACATTATATTTTCTGAAAACAAATAAATTTTGTTTGAATTACGTCTTGATATGTTACACATTTGAATCAGGATAGAGGAATATTAATTAGTTGATCAATTGTATCCCGTTTACTTTTTGCATCTTCATTACAAAATATGTAACTGGAATATGTAACTGGATGATTATATTTGGTAGGATTTTTTTACAACACATAATGATAGAAAATTCCTTATCATAATCACCATAATACTTTTGTCGATTGATTAGAACTTTGCCTGTCAAATTGTACCAGTTATGACAAATCCTCTCAACAAGAGCCCGAGTATGAGTTTTGATGAGCTAATATTGCACTCAAAAATATTATTTTATTGTTTGAATAATTTTTCTAACGTGTTGGACTCAATACTTTCTCTCAAGTGAATGAGTTGTATCCCCTGAAAAGGGTTTCACACAAAATGTAACCTTCTTTGTATGCGAAGGTTTTCAACTCAGTCGTATCATAATACGGCGCGTTATTGTCAACATTAGTAGCAGATTCGGGAAGAAGATGAAAGAAAATACCTCTAAACATTTTAGGCCTACAATCCGCATTTTTGTTACCACAATCAGCACTTTGTCAGTGAAAACTAATAAGATGCTAATTGTTATGTAAAAAGTAACGTGAATTAGTAAAAAAAA
>JAMZAV010009754.1:0-21440 GCA_024449915.1 Sweltsa coloradensis
TTAGCTTCCAATGTCTGGGCCAAGGTTTACGAGAAGATCATTCGAACTCGCCTCCAGACCCACGGTGGACGAAAATTCTATCATACCAGACACTCAATAGGGCTTTGTGAAGCAAGCATCAACTGTGCACCAACTGCTCAGATTATCCAAAAAAAATACCCATGGGTTTAACTCCGGGACATGGTACGGCAGCTGTCTTTCTTGATGTGGCTAAAGCCTTTGACACAGTCTGGGCACGCCGGCCTCCTGTTCAAGCTGGAACAACTTAAATTTCCGCTGCACCTCCCAGCACCTAATAAGATCATTCCTAAAGAGCGATCGTTCAAAGTTCTTGGCTCGGAGCATTTCCTCTACTACACGACCAATCAAAGCGGGTGTACCACAAGGATCTGTGTAAGTCCACTCCTTTTCAATATAAAACTCACGGACCTCCCTAAACTTCCCCTGATGGTGGACATCCATTTATTCGCGGACGATGATGCCCTGGCAGCTACTGCAAAATTCCTACACTGACTGTAGCTTTACTCCAGGCAGGTCTCAAACAAGATGGCAGCCTGGTATGCAAGGGGCCCGAACTTCGATCAACCCATCCAAAACGAAAGCGGTTTTTTTCACAAAGCGACGGAACCCGCTACTGCCCTATCTGGAGCTAGCAGGAGTACAAGACCCCTTGGTCAGCATCTGCCAACTACCTTGGTACGGAGATGGATGCGCGCCTTACCTGGTTAAACCACATTCCCAAAACATCCATCGCAAAGCACGGGAAAAAAGCGGCAGCCCTACCCCCTCTACTTACTTCCCCGCAAATTGATTTATCTGACCGTCTAAACCTTCTACAAACAGATTCTCCGGGACCGGCCATCGCCTATGCATGCCCAGTGTGGTCCGGTGTGACACTCAGCAATCTTGATTCACTACAAGGGCCACAGAATAGAATCTTGCGAATGGTGTCCTTCGCCCCGCGCGAAACTCCCATCCACCTTCTCCACGAAGACCTAAAAAATGGCATCAATAGCCGAGCACCTCCGTGATGCCCTCCCGAACATTCTCAACGACCTACCAGACAGAAGAAATCCGACCATCCAGGCGCAGACAACAGTTCCTTCCGAGCCCAACGACATATATATCAGACCTATATCAGCAATCAGAACACCTCTCACCATACCCCACTCGTCATCTCAACCGAAAGCGGCCCCGATGTTCCAAGGAGGGCTTCCACCCCGCCCGCAAGAAGAGGACGGGAATAACAAAACCGTTCCTACTGTAAACTTATTTTTGCCCCCACCCACATATACTGTTTCAAATTTTCTGGCGGATGAGCCGCTATTCCCCAAATTAAACCCCCCCAATCCAATCCAAATCATACAGTCTGGAAAAATCCACCACTCCGCGTTCTCAATCATCAGGCACCCCCATCAAACAGTAATTTATGGCCATCACAGGCCGGCATTTACATTGCTACTCACGGACAAAGCGTTCCGATGAGAAGAAGATAGATAGATTGTACTAAAGAATTTGGAACTGCATTCCAAGAGCAAAATTTTTAATGTACAGTAAATTTTTGTAGTTGATCTTCACACCTTTATAAATTATAGCCTAAATATGAAGGAATACGATTTTCTGTAACAACTTCGGTACCTTTGATTTTTTCGAAACCGGTACGAAATTCGTAAATAGCTCGTTTTTGCACCGTCAGCAAATCACAGAGAACAACTTTCCCATAAAAAAAGGTGTGTTGAATAAAATAGAAAAAAGTCAGTCATCAGTTTACGTTAGGTCTATTTGAAAGTTGTGCCAAGTAATTTTAACATAATGACTCAAACGGTTATGTCCAGCCCCCCCCCCCCCCCCCCCCCCCTCCCCATCAAAAGTGTTTTTTTGCCGACATACATGTTCCTCATTCAGTCTACTTTTTAGTTTTTAACCATCTTGCGGGCACTTTAAATAAATTTGCAATTATGTTTATTATATCTTGTAGAATGTAGGCCTGGCTGTATTTATTGCTGTCGTCGTCGTCTACCGTGCATTTTTATTTTAGATATTCACTGTTCATTGATTTGTCAACTATAACCGGGACTTCGTTCGGCGGCAACTATCCATCTTTCTGGAAATTTGAGTGATTGTCAAAAAGACTTCGTGATTCCAAAACCAGAATGTAGTGTTTTGAAACCGGACTGTCCTCCTGATGCGGGGCGACACTGTCTGTGGTCACACTCACACGATCACTGCCGTGTTGGTGGTGGCGACATAAGTATCTTATAGTAGGCCTAGGCTAGATACGGCGATACGCAGTCTCCAATACCTCCGCACAGGCGCGAGCATACCAAATTGAAGCGTCAATCCCACCCATTCAAAATGGCGGTTTGGCGTTTTAATTTATGCTTTTTTAATGCAATAAAGTATTTTACTGGATTGTTTGATGTGGTTTTTGCTTTTGCAGCATGGTATTGAACAAACAGAAACAATGCAAAGTTATTGCATAAGGGAACATAGTAATCATTTGGTGTTAAAGTCTAATATGCTCACCTGTCAAACTGGCGGCTATCTTAAAAAATAATTTTTCGATTAATCGCTCCCATCAAATTAACATGCAAACTCACCCATTCAAGATGGCTTCCAATTGACCCGGAAGTGGACCGCTGACTGCTAATCTAGCCTACTATATGGGTTATCTATGATCTACACATATCATAACATATCTTATAACACATATCTTAACACCTATAGTAGGCTAGATTAGAAGTCTCCAATACATCCGCACAGGCGCGAGCGTAGCAAATTGAAGAGTCAATCTGCCATATTCAAAATGGCGATTTGGCGTTTTAATTTATGCTTTTTTAATGCATTTAAGTACTTGATTGTTTGATATGGTTTTAGCTTGTGCAGCATGATATTGAACAAACAGAAACAATAAGAAGCTATTACATAAGGGAATTTAGTAATCATTAATTGATGTTTCTGGCTAGTATGCTCACCTGACAAACTGACGGCCATCTTTAAAAATATTTTAGCTACAAATCGCTCCCATCTACTTAACATGCAAACAGGTATTTCAAAATGGCTTCAAATTGTCACAGAAGTGGATGAATGACTGCGTATCTAGCCTACTATAGGTGTTTAATTACTATCTATGGGTGGCGCGCGGTCACAGCGAGGCAACACTGTCTCGACTCCCGTCACATGGTGTCTTACAAGGTCACAGAGACCGAGCGAGTCGAGCAGAACACATTTCCAGTTCCATCACCGGTGACGAGCACTAGTCTGTCGTTACTAGACAAGCTCTCGGTCTCCAACCATGTCCATGAACTTAGATTCTAATAACACAGAGGAGTTTATTAGTGAAGTGGAAAGACGGCCGGCCATTTGGGATACCAACAGTGATGACTATAGTAACAAAGTGGTGAAACGAAAAGCTTGGGAAGAACTTATGGTTAAGTTTGTCTCTAATTTTAATGAGAAGAGCTTGGCCGAGAAACGCGAAGTAGGTAAGTGAAGTCAAGTACGGTGCACACTATGAAGCGGAAAGTCACACGTCACAGCACCACGTGCTGTCAGCACTTTCGTTTCTCTATTGTGAACCGTTTATATATCCCACGCCAGGGGCGCCGACTCCGTGGGTGCTCAGGGGCTGAAGCACCCCTCCAAATATTCTGAATCTAAATACAAATTTGGCCTCTATATATATAACAAATTTTTTAGCTGTCCTGTGTCATTTTCTTGTTTTGTGAATGACAAATCTACCCCCTAACATACAATGGTATATGTTACTGTGAATGCTTGAACAGAAAAGGGAATTTAAAAAATAAATGTTTATATGCTATTCCATTCTTTTCGTAAGACTGAACCAACATCAGTGTCAATGTCCACACTCAATTGTAAGGAGGCCACAACGACCAAATAAAATCAGTAACGGATACAGGAGGGAGGAGGGGCGATTGCCCCCCTCCCCCCGTGAGATTTTGTTTGCGACACAATTACCATCACCTATTTTGCAATTTTCGATTTTTAAACGCGGTTTTAGGCTTTCGAAAGTTGTAAATCCGGAAATTTTCTCGCCTTCGGCGATAAGAGACGCTTACAGCTGAAACTTTGAAACAGACCCTGATTTTGCAAAATCGCACTACCTCCCCCTCCCCATAGATACGTGGTTAGGTAGTTTTCGATATAAAGTTATATGGAAATCTTGAGAAAAATTCCCCCCTCCCCCCATGAATCAGGACCAGATACGCAATTGAATAAAATGTATCCAATTCATGACAATTAAAAAGGATTATTTCCTTCGAAATGTCAATGAAATATTTTAGCACCCCTCGGAATTTAAAAAACCCGACGCCCCTGATCCCACCTTCAAATTGTTAATGTCCTGTATATTCCAAGGCCGCTTCACACTAAGACTCTGGTGCCCGGAGACGGCCACCTGTGTTTACGACCAACACTTGTGTCAATAGTGTCACACACACCTCCAGTCCTGTCCACCTTGAACTTATATTCTACAACAATGGACAATGATCGAGTTCTGGACTGGAGCCAGTGGCGTATCCAGGAATTCACGAGGGAATTCATAAAGGGGGGTTCAATCAATTTTTTCATAGATGTGCCGAAGGCTAAGTGGGAGGTCCGGTCCGGGGGGCTTGCCCCCCGGAAAAAATTTCTTCTTCAAGGTCATTTTGGTGAAAATCTGTGCGTTTTAAAGCATCACAATGACCAACCTTTTATCTACTAAAATCCTGTGTTTAATCCAAACGTTTTCTATTTCAAGGTAATTTTGGTGAAAATCTCTGTGGATTTTTAAAGCACCACCAACTTTTTATCTACTAAAATCCTGTTTCTCGATTTGTTTAGTCGGGAAACACTCCCGTAGGTGTAATTGATATTATTTACTACAATTCAGAAATTAAAAAAGTCCGCCCCAACCGGGAATCGAACCACGGAACTCCCGCATTCCAGACAGGCGTCTTAACCACTAGACCATCAGGACGGGTACATTTTGAACTATGAATTGTAGTTGCACTATACATCTGTTAAGTTTAGTGGTTAAGACGCTTGTCTGGAATGCAGGAGTTCCGTGGTTCGATTCCCGGTTGGGGCGGACTTTTTTAATTTCTGAATTGTAGTAAATAATACTAAAATCCTGTTTTTAATCTAAAAGTTTTCTATTTCAAGGTAATTTTGGTGAAAATCTGTGCGTTTTAAAGCATCAAAATAACCAACTTTGTATCTACAAAAATCCTGTTTTAGTCCGATAGTTTTTTTTAGTTATTTTGTTTTCTCCTTTACACTTTTTTTCAAAAGGGGAAGGGGGTTGTCCCCCCTCTCCTCCCCCCCCCTTGGATACGCCACTGCTGGAGGCATAGATAGTCCAGAGCTCGATCATTGTCCATTGTAGAATATAAGTTCAAGGTCACAGTTAGAGATAACACCTGTTTGACAGTTGTACTCATCGTGCGAGAAAACTGGCAATTTTTCGTTTCCACACTATCTCAAATGACCGTCACCAATCACTCAGACAGTGTGAGAATGCTCCCATTGAAAACAATAGGTCTGTTCGTTTGTCGTATTCTAGAGTAGGCCCGAGTTAACATGATCAGGTTGGAGTAGAGTAGATCCCCACAAAAAAGAATTGTAAAACACCGGCAGCCAAGCTCTCCTTCAAAGTCTTCGGCTGTGAATGCTGTGAGATATAGAAGTGTAGCCTAGCATTTCATTCTTTCTCCCTAGTTTCGCATTGAAACGAAGTAAGATCATTTCGCCTGTTGACGAGCGCCTAGCCAACTATTTTCGTGGTAAAAAAGTAACATTTTAAAACTCAAAATCATAAAAAAAATTACTTGGTCATTGAATTTGGTTTGCTTCAAACTGTTTCTTGTTGAATAGATAAAAATGCATCAGTCAAGTTCATTACGAGAGAGTATGGTGAATTTTTTTTTCGACTTCGGCGAAAGGGAATCCGGTGCCTGGGGCTTCGCCCCAGACCCCAGCTTCCACCCACTAAATCTGCTAATGGATTTGCCCCCCCCCCAACTTTCAAAACGTTCCTACGCGCCTTGTTAACTACATTTTATTTTCAACAATCGACTTTAGAGTCTCCGAGGATGGCGCGGAGACAAGCTTAGGCGTATAGTTTGCTGTTTTTTTTTTTCGGGTAAACGTTTTATAACGCCGTTATCAAATTTCACACTAAGGTTAATAAAGAATAAATCTATCTTATCCAGTACGTGTATTCCAAAATTAATTCATTGATTTTGAATGAAAAATAAGTGCAATCACCGAAATTTACTCCATTTTGGTCAACTTCGGGAATTTATTTCAAGTGTACAGATTTTTTAACTCAAATTTGCATACTGAATATCAACGTGAACGCGTACGTTAATTAATTAATAATTAATAATAAATAAATAATAATTTAATTTGGTTTTATCGTAAGATAAACGATTTGGGGGAAAATTCCAGAATTGGAATCCATGTTTTGGATTTACCATTTTTTCACGTTTTGGATTAATTTTTGCAACCAATTACGGATATCAACATATAAAAGTACTTTATTAACATTCACGCAAAATTTGGTAACGATATTACCAGCCGTTCTGGTAACGATATTACCAGCCGTTCAGTAGAAATCAACACCTGAGTGCGCGCATTTGAGTTGGGCCAAGCTCAGCGTCCCCTATCATTCGCTATAGTCATGTTGTCAATAAATAACAGATCAATCAATAAGCATTGTTTGACTCTTTTTAGTAGGTTTTCAAATTAATTATTTACAAATTTTTATTTTCATATTCATGGTAGAATAGAGGCCAACATGCATAACGAATTATTTTTGGGCCCCCCAGGGGCCGCGGTCTTTCAGTTACACCACTGCAGGCTATTTAATCTAACACCATTGTGTACGACTAGACGAAATTCGAAATCTCAATTAAATTAGCACGGGAAAGCGCCAAGATTCAAAAGATTCGATCCAAAAATGTACGTTCGTACTTTTTGAACTAGGCCTACGCCTACCCTCTAGATACACATTGTTTCAAGGATCAAGATTATTTATTGTGCATGCTCGGAAAGGCCACATTTTAAACATATACATATACACAGCTGATCAATGTCAAAGAAGTTGGTTACGAAAGAAAGATCTTAAAAGGATCAAGAGGAGAGCTTTTAAAAATTACTGATTGGATTGAAGGACTTTTACTTTATGGCAGAAATGTATGTGAACAGTGAAACCCACTTGGAGGTCAATTTTGATATTTTGAATTTATATCTTCATGGATTTGATAGATTCAAGATTCAAGATGTTTATTGCCGTAGATAAATATATACATGTATAAATTTAATTAGGCAAACACATTTAAAATAACTAATAAATAACAAATTTACATACTAATACAGTTTAAACTACACAATTTCACTAATAATAGATGTTGCATCAAGTAATAATTATAATAATTTTCATTTAGCCTATTGCTCATCCAAATAATCTTGAAGAGAATAATATGCTTTGTTTAGCAAGATATTTTTTACTGTTTCTTTAAATTTGTCAATTTCAGTAATATCTTTTACTCATTTGGAAGTTTGTTAAATAGTTTGGTTTTGAAATATATAGAATTGATTTGAGTTAGTTTGCTATTATGGTGTTCAATGTGAATGTTGTTAACTTGTCTTGTTTCATATGAATGTATTTCTTGGTTTTTCGTTAACTGATGAATGTTTTGTTTGACAATTAGTACTGATTGATAAATGTATAAACTGTATATGGTTAGAATATTTAGAGTTTTGAAAATGGGTTTACAATGTGTTCGTGGATGAGCTCTTACAATAAATCTAATTGCACGTTTTTGAATCTTAAAAATAATGTTATGGTGCGAAGAATGGCCCCAGAATTCTATACCGTATCTTAAATGACTTTCAAAAAGAGCAAAGTATACAAGTTTGGTGGTTTCTACATTTGTGGCATTTCTAATAAGCCTTATAGAATAGCAAGAGGTGCTTAATTTCCCTGCAAGGAGGGAAATATGTTTGTGCCATGTTAGGCATTCGTCCATGTAAATTCCCAAGAATTTAATGTCATCCACTCTTGTGATTGTTGTGCATATTTTGTCTTTAATGGATAATTCATTTATTTTTTATTTATTTTATATATATATATATATATATATATATATATATATATATATATATATATATATATATATATATATATATATATATATATGTTATGACGAAGGTTTTCGTAGACCGATTCTGATGTAGTATCGGGTTTTGGGGTTTTCGTCCACGTGTAGTGTTTGTTAGGTGGTGGTACATACCTTTTAAAACAACGTTTCGCTGGATAATCCTCCAGCATCTTCAGGTTATGACAGGACCGGGCTTGCCTCTCTGCTTCCTCGTCGCTGGGCGGGCTCGGACTGTATATATATATATATATATATATATATCATTTATTTATTGATATGTTTTATATGCTTTTTATTTATTTTAGTCTATATCTCAATGTAAAATGTTAGCAACCAGCAATGCTGTATTTGAGTGAACCAATAAATAAATAAAGATACCTGCAATCCATCGTGCATGTCTTTTTTATTATTATCCATATCAATTATTGACAAGTAGGCCATAAAGTACCTGTTGACAAATTTTCATGCTTGTACCCCGAAATGCACTATTTTTACACCATATCCTTGGACTATAATATAGGCCTACTAGGAAAACGCCAAAGTCGTTGCTAGACGAGTGATTGAGCCATTATGTTGAGTACCCGGTAACATTCCCTTTCTTCCCCCTACGCCCTACCTTAGGCCTCGCCCTAGCATATCATAGGCTAGAGTGGCGCGCACTATGACCTTACAGTTGACGCGCCCTTATACCAACTAAACTCAAAACCTTATTATTTATACCTATACAATTATCAAATTTAAATGCAAATGTTCCCGGGTACTTAACACATGACTCGCTCACTCGTATAACAACGACTTTGGCGTTTTCCTAGTCTAGTTGACTCAAGCGCCCTCATACCCGAAATGTGGAAGACCTATAGGTTCAAACCCCCGGTCGGAAAAGATTTTTTAACTTAAACATATATTGAAATGCATAAGCCTGCTTTACCATGGAAAACATAGCCAGTACGAAATACAAGTAAAGATTCCAAGGTTTACTCAATCTTACAGCAGGAATTTAGGGGAACCTTGTGCGTGCAAGATTCGATACAACTTGGTCACTGCATGTAATCACAGCCTGACAAAATTGATTCGATAAAAATGACTCTTAAAAAAATAAATAAATAAATAATTCTTCTCATTTTAAGCATATTTTTCAATTTATTATTTCTTGTGGGTTTAAATCGCAACGGATTTTGCAATTCTAAGTACACTGGTCACGGATGTCTGTTTAAAATTTAGTTCAATCTATATGGCCGTTATGATATTTGGCACGTTCGCTGCGCTCACTCATCTAAATATGAATGAGAAAGCTTTGACAGCCCAACAATAATTTATTATATATATTATGCAAGTGTACGTCCACCGTGCTCGTGGCCCCGTGGGTAATCATAAGCACTTGAAACACTTATCTTTAAAAATAATCAAATCACAACTTGTGAAGTAGATTGCAGTACTCACGTATCATTTTGTATTAATGTTACAGGTAAATTGATCCAAAGGAAATGGAAAAGCCTAAGAGCGAGTTACACTAGAGAATTGTTAAGAAAAAGGAAAGAAAAGGGTGGTTCTGCTGCAACTGGACGGAAACAGTACATCTACTTTGATCAGTTGCGATTTTTGGAAGCTACCACTAAAACTAAGCCAACCAGTATCTCGAGTATTGATGGTGATGACGAAGAAAACAGTGAGATAGCTGAAGAAGATATTAAAAAGGAGGCACCTGAAGATTATTTTGAGAGGCCGCAAAAACGGCGGCTTGGAAAAAACTCTGAAGAAAAGACTCCGTTATATGACATTTTAAAGGAGAGTTTGACAAAGAATAAAGACAACGTACTAGAGAATACGGACGAAGATACAATGTTCATGATGTCTCTAGTGCCGGAAATAAAAAAAATTCCAGACTTTGGAAGATTAAAGCTCAAGTCTGATTTGATGAATCTCATCCTTAATGCCCAACAGTTCTACAACGCTTCCACCTCCTTCAATTCATATGGTCATAACTACACTGCTAGGGGTAAGTTTTATGAGCCTGGACTACGTAGAAGCAGCAACGAGTCTTACAGAAGCTGCGTAGCTCCGGGGAAGTTCCTCGACAGATCCAGGAGTTCGGGAAGACCGTGCAGGCTACCTGACCAGCTAACTTCACCATCAGGCTCGGAGCCGAGTGACGATGAATCGTTAATGTACTTTGCAATAGACCAAGCATTGAACCAACAATCAACATAACCATGCGCCTTTGTTTATACAACAACACAACCCCAATCTGTCAGCTTTGGCAAAGCTTTCCCTGGCTACTTTGATAAAAGAAAAATGGTATTCTTTTCCAGACGTTAAGCAATATCCAATCAATCAATCACGAGCTGTTTTGTGAAATTATTCTTTAAATTGAAATTTTAAAGGACAAACACAAAACATAAATGTGGAAAGAGGATAAACCTGTTTTGTTCCATCTGGTTTTTTCTTTACAGTGAATTATATTCTCAAGAAGCAGCAAGGTTATACTTGGACTTACTGACATGAAAGTGTTGCTGACGATCCATAAAAGGATTAAACACTTTAAAATAATGTGGGGCATAGGAACTTGCCCTAAAGGCAGAAACTATAATATTGTAAAAATGATATTATAATTCATAGATACACTGAGAAATTTCGAAAAATGTTGATGGGATTGGAATTTTTATGATACATAGTTTTGAGTTTACACTCTTGGACTTATTATATTTCTACAATGAATAACACGTCAATATAAAAAATTAATGTGTTTTGTTTGTCAATTATTTTTATTATGACCTGCTAAATCAGAATAAACTGATAATGCCCTTTGTTGTTATCGTACGGTATTAAATTAGGAGTTTTAGTTTCCCCCAATACTTCCAAGAAAATTCATTTACGAGGCAACTTCACGATCGACTTTATCCTTGTTTTCCCAGTGGCCAGGTCGCTGAAGCATACATGTATTTGAGACGAAATATAATTTATAATACATGTTCAATGAGCATTAAAATTCATATTGCTTGCTGTTGCAGCTAAAAACCCTTATCACTACTTTGTTTAGATTACTTTCCCCAAATATGTACCATTACTCTTGTCAAATGAGAATTTTCAGAGGAAATAATTACCAAATAAGCTGAATTTTACACCTTCCTAAACAAGATAGCAAAACTCTCCTAAATGATCGGACTGGAGCTTCGGCCCGGCCGGATCGGCCGCCATATTGGAAAATGGCGGCCAAAAAGTGTTTGTTATCGCATATCTCCAAAATGGTTGGAGAAAGACAAAACGTTGCAATGGCAAAAATATGTCTCATTCAATTCTCTACAAAAACTGTCTTCTATTTTGGTAGAGGCAACGGTTACGTCACAAAATCGTGGTTTATATACCAGCTGATTTCCTAATTTTCACGCCCAGCATCAAACCAATCAATGATCAAACTGTGCCCGGTAAATCCGTGAGAAATCGATTTAAACACAAAAGGACTTTTGTACGGTGTTCATGAAAGCTTCCACTAGTTTTTTTTTCTTTTTTTAAATCAGGTCTGCGAAATCGGATTTTGCATTAACACATAATTTCGGTTTTTCCATTGTTGGCATTTCCTCAAAAATGCCCTATTTGACTGTCCATTGTATTGGAGGAAACATTCTTCCTGTGCACATTGAAATGAATTGAATAACGATCAGATTACAACCAAAGTTTTCATCCAATATGGCTTCTAATTCCTAATATTCACAATACTAGACCGCTTTGCGAACGCTTTTTCCAGTCGCGTTGATGGATGAGCTTTTTTGAATATTTATGTCCAATGATTACTACCGTACGTTTTTAGTATAAGTAGCATCTCATTACTTTTTCAAGTTCCATAACAATTATTTTTTTGTTAAATTAAGATTATGTTTATAAAGTGGTATTAATTGCTATGGTAATACCAACGGTAATACAAATTAACAATACCATGTAAAATATCTCGAGGCCCAAAAACATGCTTTTTGTACGCATTGTAGGTGATTGTTGTAAAGTATATAGTTACTTGTTAATTACACCTGTAAAAGACTTATATTAATCGACCTACCTTTATTTCCATGAATTCGGTCTAGCTTTTTCAACTTTTTGTTTCAAAGGCACTATACATCACCATAATCTTAATGTCCATGTAAAATGTGAACGTTGTAGCCCCACCCGTTTGGTCAGAATCGGCACCCAAATCACAAAAATATTGCATAAAAATCGGGAGGAAATCGTAAAAGCACAAATCACAATTTATATGAGAAATATTTCTTCGATTGTCCCCAAAATCATAAAAGATCTCAATCAAGTGATTTCAAACGTTCCCATAAAGTTTAATCATGATCGGAGAAGCCGTTTGGCCGGTCGCGAATTAAATATCACGAAAATATAACATTAAAAATCGAAAAAGTTTAATATTCATGAGAAATATTTCTTCGATTGTTAGTAGGGTCATTTTCGACACTTTTGTGACCGTTGAGAGCGGACAATTTCTCAGCGGATTTATACAAATGTTAGCCCCCATGCCCCTCGCGAAAGTGTGGGCATAGGCCTACTCCACCTGACAGTGTTCTCCCCAGGCCCGGACCGCCGGGCGGGCCGCCCGGCGATAATTACCTGCCGCCCGGCAAAAAAAATTTAAACATTTAGAAAAAAAAATTGATTTTTTTTTTTATTTAACGATTTGCGAATTTAATAAACTAACCCTCCAGTAAACATTTAAACTTTAAACGTCCCATTCCTAAACTGCAGCGCTGATTGTAAACAAAATCGTGGAGGCTAATCTCGCTGATCACTATAGAACCCGACAAGGAATGCATTTGAACAAAACACATAAGTTGGCAAAATGGCAATCATCGCTATGATCGTGAACATTAAATGCACACAAGGAGCACACACAAGTGAACAATTTTAGCAATTTTCCAAGTTTATTGATTGCTAGGACGAATTTTAGGCTAAAGTAATAAAAATGAATTCATCAATACAACAATGTTTCAAGTTGTAGTAATTGTAAACCTACAAATCTTAGATAATAAACACTTAAAGAATAACATCATCACTTTTATAAGGGCCTATTGTACTCATTGTAGCAATAGGACTACAGTAATTTACATAACCTACATTACAAAGGAGAAAATAAACTTAGATTTCAATGAAATTTGAAATTGAATTTGAATTTTGACCAACTAAAATAAGCTACTTTAAAAGGGCTTCAAAAACCTCTCTAAAACTCACCAAATCGAATCTAGGATCTCAAATTTTTTCCGGGGCAAGCCCCCGGACCCCCACTAATTTTGGCACTACCCGGCAATGTTTATGAAATACCCAGTGAACATTTTTTTCTGGGGAGAACCCAAAATCCAATATGGCTGCTATGCCATGTCTGACACTATCTTTGCACTTGTTTGGCCTACAATACTGCTTTTAGTGCTTGGTATATTATGATTTTTAAGGTATTTTGGGTCTAGGATTTACTTTTTAAAGTCGTCTTGGCGATTTGACCTATTTGTACCTTTAAATCCAAAATGAATGTCGATTTACAGCTCGGAATAGTAGTATGAAAACATTCGTAATTCCGTGGCAGTTTTAATGATAGAGCGTTGTATATGGTTTCAATCTATTCGTATTAAACCGCGGATAAACAACTTTGATGGTGCCCGTCTTTAGCTTTGTTCGCCTGTCCACCACTAGTGCTACACTGTTTTACACGTGCACTGAGCAGTGTACGGCGGAAGTACTTCTTTTTAAAGGAAACAGTATGTCAGTGTAGCACGAGTGTTGCCCACAAAAAACACACTTTACACTTTTAGTGTAGTTTCCTCCTACACGACCAAAATAGCCAGTGTAATCTAGTGTAGCACTGGCAGCACTAGTGCTACACTGAAGGTACAGAAAAACGACCACATACTAACTACACTGACCTACACTGACACAAAAAAACAGCCATTCGTCTACACTGACTTACACTAGTGTAAAGTGTTGGACAGGCGAACAAAGCTGTTTTTTGAGTCCAAGACCTGCCACGACTAAAATAAAACAAAATGGCCGCTGTTATTAAAATTAGTATCTCTAATAGCTTTGTATGTAGGTATCTAACTGATTTCAATTTTTTAGTTACCAATCGATAAGTGCTACAAATGATACATTTATGATTTTTTACGAAAATCCATTATTTTTTAGGTTATGTTATGTGACGTCGATTTTCAAATTTGAATCTGTAATATCTTTGCAAGTATTTGACCGATTCCAATTTTAAAAATACCAAACGTTAGGTAGTGAGAAGAGCTAAAAATCATACATTTACAATTTTTCAAGAATCGGTTATTTTGTTAGGTTAGGTTAGGTTAGAAAAATTACACCTTTTTCTACTCCACATTATCGATATGAAGCTTTTAACGTAAATATCTACTAGCTCAAAAAAGTTTCACAATTACTTTGGTTGCATTTTTCTAAGCATATTTTTTTGATGATGTAACTTTTGAATGAGGCTGTTCTTTTAATACTCCGACGAGTATAACTGAAAATAATTTAAAAGCAACAGCAAAGATTAGTCATGTCTAATCTTTGGCAGCAGCATGTTTAGATGAGTACCTATATTATGCAACAGGTATGTGCTCTTGATGCCTAATGATGCCTACCAAAGAATTTTGGGAATCGGTTTTCTAGATAGTGTCTAAACACCTTTAATTAGCTTCTACCTAATTATAAGGAAAAATTAATTTCTGAAATAACGGCCTTGGTGTACGATTTTTTATTTCAAACAGTACAATTACTACGACTTTTTCGCTAATCCGCAAAATTTGGCGTTTTCACACTTTTAACAGCCCTGTGAGTGTGATCCAAAGTTATCGGCAGATTTGTTTAGGATAGTCTTTATATAAAAGAGCGGAAAGTTTCCCATATCGACTTCAGGAAAAACTCTTAATATGTATAATTTTCAATTTTCCCCACTAGTCTGGTGGGTACAAGGAAAATAGTGCAAAAACGTGGCTATTTGTGATACAAGCAAGCCGTTTTGCACACGTGTTTTATCTGTAAATTAAAGCATTTTTTTCCGCAGTTCATTGTTTGCAGGTGATGTGGGGGGCGTGTGGGGGGTAAATTCAAAAAGGGGGTGTAACTTTTTTTTAAATAAATTGGTGGTCTATTTTTACGGTTCGAATGTCATTTTCACATATTTTTGGAACGGCAAATCGAATAAAAAACATTTCAAATTCGTTAGTCCAACCATTTGGGTTCCATGGGCGCCATATTGGAAATTGCCCCCAAATACCATGTTGATACCTAAAGCATGTAAATATGGCATGCTTGGTATCAATTTCCACTAAATCGTACTTCCCAAACACGCTGGTTACACTTAAATTGTAATAGAACAAACGAAACTCTCAGAACCCCGCCATTTTGGTTATTGCGGGTACCGGTATAGGCACCAATTTGACCCTAAGCACGTAAATATGGCATGCTTGGTATCAATTTCCACTAAATCGTACTCCCTGAACACGCAGGTAACACTAAAATTGTGATAAAACAAACTTTACTCTCAGAATCCCGCCATTTTGATTATTGTGGGTACCGGTAGGCACCAATTTGTGAGGTAAATAGACACATATGCATGTTTGGTGTCATTTTCGTGTATTTTTTGGTCAAGGATTATAAATTTTGTGTCAAAAAATGTATAATAGGTAATATAATCGTCCATTTTTTTATAATTTTTCAATAATGTGTGCTACCCGATATATCATCAAAGCAAATACTGAATAACAAACCTTCAGCAGGCCTAGACATTGTTCCTGGATCTGTGCTTACAAAAGTGGCAGCATCATCTCTCACACACTAGCATTTATCATAAATGCCTTGTTTTGCACAGGGACCTTCCCCTCCAAACTCAAAAGTGGCCAAAGTTATACCCCTCAACAAGCAAACAACCGAGATCCTAATACTTATTCGAAAAAATCATGTACATCCGTCTGTCATCCTTCCTTTCTAAACAAAATATTCTCGAAGCAATCAACACGGTTTACAGAAGGGAAAATCCACCATAACTGCCATCTTCTCATTCCTATCTGCACTATACAAGGCACTTGGATCATGGTGACCTGGCTATTGGAATATTCTATACGACTTGAGTAAGGCGTTTGAAACAATTGATTATGTTATACTTCTCTCAAAACTGGAATCTCTAGGCTTAAGAGGTATAGCCAATAGATGGATTGCATCATTCCTATATCAGACTGCAGGCCCTGGAACTTATCAATATCGACGAAAATGATACAATTACTAAATTCCACTAACATCCCTTGACTCCTTGAGCCCTGTCTGTGAAGTTGACTAAAAACTGTATTGTCGACTTCATCAAGAGATATGGCTCTAAACGCATCTACTGTCTTCTCGTTTCTAAACGCGTTCCTGGCTGTGCGTTTTCCCTTCGAAGCAAAAACCGACACTGTGTCACTGCCTATAAACATTTGAAAACAAATAAGGGCACCGTATTTAGCCGTGCAATGGTATGTACAGCTATGTGGTGACGATGAGGGCCGCAGCCAAAAAGTATCCATAGTTCGCTTTGGCCTAAGGACTCCAAGGTGTGGATGAAGGAGACCGAGAACACAACAACATCTGTGTCAGAGCTCTGGATCAACACTGACTTAGCTCCGTGTCCATATCTTTGACGTGTAGTAACATGCGACCATCGGCTTCCTCCATATGGCCGCACGAAACCCGGTTAAGTTTAGAAGGACACCCAGTGGTTGTTAAAATCACCGCGTCCAGGTTAGTAACTATCTGCAAGCCACATAAAACTTGCAAGGGAGCGTAATAGTTCTTCCTTATTCCTAGCGTTTCTTAAGTACTTGGCCCAATCTTTGAGCACTTATCCTGTAAAACAAACAGTAAGATTAAGTTGGCAAATAAAAACTTTGAACTCCGGACCTTAGCCCGGCTGAAGTGACTGCCCGGGAGCGTCGACATGAATAATTTTTGGACTGATGCTCTTTATCTTAATCTTTATATTTTGTCTTTTTCTTTTTCTTTTTTAATTTTTTCAAGTATCTCAACTAAATGAGATTTCCCACCAACACGCATTTCACCATTGAGACAAATAGAAGAAGGGTAATGCTCATTTTCATATTCAAAGAACGTCTATTTGAATATCACGGGACAGAACAATAATAAAAAGTCTTGTGCTCAATTGTAGTGGCTCCCGCAACACTTGAATCTTCTTGCCTTGGGTTGGTTTCTTTTGAGACACAACATTTTGGTCTGACATCTTTGGATATGATCAAAAAAGGATTTTTACTTCTCCTGCCTTCTCATTGACGGTCCTTGAACATAACTTTGCCCTTTTCCTCAGCACCGTAAAGTTTGCGACGCTTTCGTCCACCATGACTTGTCATTACTATAGTTTGATAAGTTGCATGCACTTGTGCAGAGATAGATTATCACATTCCAAGAAACTGTCCTTTAATGCAGCGCATTTTTACATTTTAACGTATGATGAATATTGTTTGTGGTGTGTGTCACCATAACTGACAGTGCCATCGTCAGTCTCATCTTCGAAATCAGAGAGCAGCCTGATCACTTCAGGGCCACCTAAAGTGTCCAGCGTCGAAGAGCTGCAGGATTTTGAGTGAGTCCAATAGCATCAACTTTTGCTTTTACTTCGGTGTTATTTTGTTCGTGAGCTTTATGTGACCCTGTAAGATTGTGAGACGCGTCGGTGCTGTTGCCGGAAAACGATTTTTGATGCACACTTAATTGCAAGAATTGCAAAGATTAAGATTGCAGCAATAAGAGTTACCCGCGTCCAAATTTGATTATTGACTGGAGAGAAGTGAAACACATTTTCATACTCATACAATAACTTTTTTCATTTTCGCTCGAGGCATAAGAGTTTTGGTATTACCGAGGAGAAGGAATAAGGATTGTATTGTATCTCTTTTGATCGGAAACAGAATATTGAACAGTATTTTTAATTACTATTATTATACTCCAGCAGTAGACACACAAACTTACTTGACGAGCTACAAGACACCTGCAATGATGATAAGAATTAAACATAGATGATTATTTAATGAATATACTAGCAACGAGTAATAGTAACTATAGCAAATGGTGTTTGAGTGTAAAATGTCTGTGTATGTTGTTCACATTTTATAGACACACTTCACAAAATAAGCACACAATATTGACAAATTATAGAAATTGGACGATGATCTTTCCTCTTATACATTTTTCAACACAACATTCATAATCCTTGACCGGAAAATACACGAAAATGACACCAAACATGCATATGTGTCTATTCACCTCACAAATTGGTGCCTACCGGTACCCACGATAATCAAAATGTCGGGATTCTGAGAGTTTAGTTTGTTTTATCACAATTTTAGTGTTACCTGCGTGTTCAGGGAGAACGATTTAGTGGAAATTGATACCAAGCATGCCATATTTACGTGCTTAGGGTCAAATTGGTGCCTATACCGGTACCCGCAATAACCAAAATGGCGGGGTTCTGAGAGTTTCGTTTGTTCTATTACAATTTAAGTGTTACCAGCGTGTTTGGGAAGTACGATTTAGTGGAAATTGATACCAAGCATGCCATATTTACATGCTTTAGGTATCAACATTGTATTTGGGGACAATTTCCAATATGGCGCCCATGGAACCCAAATGGTTGGACTAACGAATTTTAAATGTTTTTTATTCGATTTGCCGTCCCAAAAATATGTGAAAATGACATTCGAACCGTAAAAATAGACCACCAATTTATTTAAAAAAAAAGTAACACCCCCTTTTTGAATTTACCCCCACACGCCCCCCACATCACCTGCAAACAATGAACTGCGGAAAAAAATGCTTTAATTTACAAATTTAACACGTCTGCAAAACGGCTTGCTTGTATCACAAATAGCCACGTTTTTACTCCTACCCACCGGACTACACTTTGGACAGACCTGCACACGTGAATTCCCAACACAGCTCAATTGGTAAAGGTAACGCTTATATTTATAAGGGGAAATGTAAAAAGAGTGATTATGAATAATTCGTATCGACCTATATAAACTTCCAAATTGTAGGTAAAATTATTATTGAAAACATTTTGCACATGAAGTAGGTGCATCTGTAAACATGTCTGGTCTCCAAGTCCATCTCACTCTGGGGCGCTACGATGTACCCCAGTCGGTCTGCCAAGTACCTTGGAGTGACCTTCACAGACATTCTCAACAGCGGTGCTAGTTGCCGTGAAGTCATCAACCGTGCGCAGGCACGTCTTGCATCGTGGGCGACTTTCTGGGTGCAGCTTCCGTACTCTACGGCACACATATAAAACTTTCATCCGCCCCCTATTTGAATACGCGGCCCCGGCGCTGGCACCCGTCGTTGGAGGATGTCTCCAGCAATACTTCTCTTTGGAGCAAAGGATCCTTCGCCGCATCGCGCGGCTTCCTCCGATGACGCGGTATGAAGACATGTATACCCAAACCGGCGTTGGTGGCATCAGCTCTCGACTCGACGCCCTCGCAGGGGCTTACGTGCAACGTCTTCACGCAGGCGGCAGGAATGAGCTTCACGACCTCGTTTTGCGTCCACGAGCCTTCAGGTCTCTACCCCGCTTCAAAGTACCCTTATCCGCTTTTTGCCTTTCTCGTCGACTAACTCTATAAAAATTAATGTCATGTTCTCTTGTTGTCTTTTGTTGTTATGTTAATCTGAACTTGTAACTCTGTAATCACCGTGTCAGGCTACAGAGGGCCACACCACACTTGCCTTGCATTGCATTTTTCCTGCCCTATGGGCAGGTAAAATTCATTCAAAAAAATATGGTCTCAAGAAAGGTACGTCAACGCAAACTGCCCGTCTAGCATATGCGGATTGTATCTATAAAGGGATTGACAATCGGAATGGTGAGGTAATGTCTTTTTCTTTGTTGATCTTAGAAAAGCATTTAAATAAATAAATAAATTGTATTTAGAGTCTACCCACTCAGTTATAGAACTGATTTTCAGTGGGGGACAGTAAATCAAAGCGACTAAGCCTACCCTGTAGGCCCCGACGCAATCGACGAGTGAGCGATAACCAACCAAAGATCGATATTTTAAATAGGAAATATAGCAATCAGTGGTATGGACAGTGCGAACACCCGCGGATCTACGCCAGAATCAACAAGGCCGATTTAGAACAACTCTGAATTTATTATGTGCTTCGTTGCTAGGACGGCTCCAAAGTCACCGTTTACAAACTCCTAAGACACGAACTGATGGACTTAAGTCCAAATCAGAAGTTAAAAAACTTCTGACTTTGACGGGAATCGAACCCTGGACCTTCTGCATTGGAAGCAGATACGCTAACAACAAGACCAACGAGCCACACTTCACGCACACACTTCACTAACCATTTCAATTTAACGTCAAAATCATTCATGCTTCTGTCATTAGACTTATGAAAAATCATAAAATTTGTTTTACTAAAATCGATATCAGTAAGCTCCTGAGTTTTAAACCAATCATCCATCATCCTCTTGAGAACTTCTTGAAGACGTTTTCACACCTTCTAAATAAAAACCGTCATCAGCATATAAAATATAATTTATTCGAGCCATTAGAATAGGCTATAAAATCATGTAAAGAATAAATAAATGGGTCCTAATATTGATCCTTGGGGTACTCCACAAGAAATATTGATAAACATTTATCTTTTTAAAAGTAATCTGACAAAATTGATAACAAATAATATGCCTTAAATTATACCTCGTTTTTAGTTTTATTAAAAGAGGCAAAAAAGGTACGGAATTTTAGTAAAACAAATTTTATGATTTTTCATAAGTCTAATGACAGAAGCATGAATGATTTTGACGTTAAATTGAAATGGTTAGTTAAAAACAGATTTTTGATTCCGTACCTTTTTCACCTCTTTTAATAAAACTAAAAACGAGGTATAATTTAAGGCATATTATTTGTTATCAATTTTGTCAGATTACTTTTAAAAAGATAATTAATGGTTTATCAATATTTCTTGTAGAGTACCCCAAGGATCAATATTAGGACCCATTTATTTATTCTTTACATGATTTTATAGCCTATTCTAATGGCTCGAATAAATTATATTTTTATATGCTGATGACGGTTTTTATTTAGAAGGTGTGAAAACGTCTTCAAGAAGTTCTCAAGAGGATGATAGATGCTTGGTTTAAAACTCAGGAGCTTACTGATATCGATTTTAGTAAAACAAATTTTATGATTTTTCATAAATCTAATGACAGAAGCATGAATGATTTTGACGTTAATTGAAATGGGT